>CM024755.1:185898311-186164941 GCA_014218235.1 Colocasia esculenta | reverse complement strand
ATGCACACAACATACCTATTTTCTAGGGATTTTAAAGGCCATAAAAGGTGTGTTATTCTCCATGTTCTTCATGTTATTTCATTATTTTAAGAGTGTATAATACACGTTCTTGGCTAATCCTCTCTTTGCTTTGTTTGTTTTGCATTGGTAATCAAACTGAAGAAGCCTTCTACCACGGTTGGTCGTGCTCGTAGAAGAAGAAGTGAACTCTCTCTCTCCCACACATCTCCCCGCTTTAAAGGTATTCCTTGATCACTCCTTTGTATTCATTTATTATTTTATACTCCTTCAGTGCCCAAGAGTATCTAGCGATCATGATTACATCAAGGAGTTGTGCTCCATCTTTCTTTTCACCCTATCTTTTCCTTCATTATTTTCCTTGTGGACGCTTTCATAGTTCATAAGAATGAAAAAGCATAATCTACATCAGGATGAGAGAATGGACAACCGAGTGAGAGGTATCAGGGGTCCCAGCCCAACACCAACGCAAGCATGGGCCACCCTTGCCTAAACCACAAATGACGATCATAATAAACACCAGCTACCAATAATGTGTCACCCAAGACTGACACCTTAAGAAGGCATCAGCTCGACTTGATGCCACAAGACCCTATCACATCATAGCCTCTTGTCCGTTACAAAACCTAACATGACCTATAAAGCCTAACGCGTTAAGACACCTAATGCCTACAAGAACCCTGATGCGTTATGAGCCTAACACATCCCACCGACCTAACGCGATAACAAAAAACTGGTGACAAACACAAAGCTAGGGGATCCTCGGCTCAAAACACATAGACACATGGTTGGGGAGCCTTCTCAATATTCCAGAGACATGGAGCACAACTCTGACTCCTCTAAACAAGCAAGAGAGGAGGAATCCCTGCATTAAACGGCAACACTGACCATTTGAGGCCCTTCTCGGGTGAATGACCACCTCCTCCTCACTTCATGAACCACAACCATGACCATGAGCAAGACCACCTCCTCTTGGGCTCACTATGGGGAGAAAAGTGGGAAAAATAGATAGGGGGTTCACCAGAGGGGGAGACAAGGAAATGGAGGAAGAGAGGGAAGAGGGCTACTGGCAATGGCCTTTAAGGCCTCGGCACCTAGAACGTGTCAGAGGGACATGTTGTGTTAACAACCTTAACGCGTATTATTACTCTACGGTGACACCAACGCATCCACAAGGACCATTGCGACAACCAGACATGTAGTACTAACACGCCTGCCATACTGATAGTGTTAGACGACCATAGAGAAGACTGGGCGAAACAAAGAACACGATGGTGATTAATGTTTCACAAGACCAAGACGCCTTACAAGCAATAACGCTTTACACCCAATTGACGCCTCACTAACATGTCGCCCAGACCAGACACGTTAGGAGCTAGTCACCTAAATCCGAAGCAAGAACCTAGGATATTACATCCTACCCCCCCCCCCCCCCCTTAAACAAAATTTTTTCCATGAAATTTGAGTCAAGCCCAAAGATCCCGAGGAAGAAAAACTCTCACTCCTCTAGTTTATTTAAAAGAACGAGACAATAAATTTTGGGGATGCGACAATCAAACAAGCGTGAAGAAACCATAGACTTTTCACCAAATTTGAGCAGGGCCTGGAATTTCATAAATAATCTGGTTGACAGACAACACTTGGTTGTCGATAGACAAGCCATAGGTCGACTGACCCAAATCTGGTTGTCAACAGATGAGCCTTAACAATCACAGCCAAAGATATTAAACATGTAATTAAAGCTTAGTTAAAGACAGAAACATCCAACTCCATTATATTTTCATTAAATCCCAATTGTTAACTCCATACAATGGCTACTAGTTCACGAGGCCAAACATAGGGCCCAATTTTTAATTACACACAAGCCTCAAAAGGGGAAATTTACTACACATCAAAAGACAAAATTACACTTCTTTCAAAGGATTGGGACTCTCATTGACTCTTGCTTGTCCCCTTCCATTTCCAAGGGTTCATCTTCACTGCCTGAAAATACTAAGCAAATTACTGAGCTTATGTCCAGTAGGATTTACATCTCAAGGTGTGTGCAAAAATATAAATGATTAATTTATTAACAAGTAAAAGTCCAAGGAGTAGTAGGAAAGCAACTGATATAACAGAGGGACAGATCAAGGGTAACTGTAACACACTGAAAATTTAGTGATTTAAAAATTTTAGAAATAAAGGGGAATAAATATATTTCGTAATTATCGGAATGATAAAACTTACGTAGTATTATCGTACGAGAGAAAACACATTGGAAAAATTCCGTAAAAATTATAAATCAACCCCAAATATTATCCCTAAGTGTTCCACGAAGGAATTCGTGCAACGAAAAATCTGATTGGTCGTGTGTATGACACACGTGACCAAGTAAACCGAATTAGGAAACAAAGTCGGAAAAATTGTTAACACGGAAAAATAACCCAACCATAAATTAAATAAACATATTGGAGAAACTTCCAACACCATGTATTGATGACCCATTAACAAGATTGGGCCAATGAAGGACATTTGGCCCAAGGATAAAAATTTGGACAAGAAAATACCCAGAAATTTGTGTATGAAAATATGCAGTGATTAGAGAGGGAAAATTAGGGTTAAAATTAGTGGTAAAGTCCATGCATGGCAACCCAAATCGTGGCCAACCCTGTATGACAGCTTCCTATGGTGTAGCTACCTCCTTTGGGTGAGAAAATCCTAGATTTTGGAAAGTAAAAAGCAGAATTCGCAGCCCCCTTTCCTAGTCCCATTAGGACATGTAAATACACCCTAAATCTATAAGAACTCATCACTAAACTCTTGGGGAATGTTTGGCAACGAGTTGGGGTCGTTTGGAGGCGGTCTAGGGCTTCAGAGGAGGAGGAGAAAGGCTGGGAACCAGAGTTCCATCCCTCTTCATCCTTTGCTGCGTCCAGAATGTCGACTGGTCTTAGATCTTCATAAAGACAGGTGTTCTTAGGCCAAGAGTAAAGAAAATCAACACCATCATATAGATCTTCGAGTCTAGGTTCATTTGCACTTGATTTGACTAATTTTCATTGAGTATACATTGTGTATTAGTAGTTTTCCCTAAATCGCGCACAGTTAGGGCTTTTTTCTGTTCTTCTTATCATGCATGTGATTCAAGACCGAATTAGACTAAATACCCAACATCAAAGTTCTTCTACTTGTAGTCATGACCATCTTTTATGTTGGATGTTTTGTCTAAAAGTCTTTAGTTAGAGAGTTATAAGCATGGTAAGAGAGTCACTGCATGATACTGCGATTTTGGGCTGCACTTAGCTTTATGGTCTTCCTATTTTTCATGCGATTCAAGACCGAATTAGGCCAGGTCCCCAAAATTAAAGTTCTTCCACTAGTCGTTATGGTTATCCTTTATGTTTAACATTTTGTCTAAATGTCTTTCGTTAGAGAGCTATAAGCATGGTAAGTAAATCGCTGCATGAGATTTGTTTTCGGGTTACACATGACTTTTATGTTCTTCATATATTATGGAGATTTCTAATTGATCTTTTCATGGGATACCCTTTGGAGTACAAGGATTGGGGAAATTTGTAGCCCAACATGGCCAAAAGTACCCTAGGGGTGCGTGGGCACATGATCCAAGGCCGACTCACAAGATCCCTAGAGTGCCACGTGTCCAGATGTGACTAATGGTGGAAAAGTTCCCGGAGTGTGTCGACCTGCCCATGGGGTGTGTCGACACACTGTCCCAAACTGGCACAAATGATTTCAGGGAAATAGCTATATGTTTTCCGATGTTCAATTAATTATTTGTCAATTGCATACATGTTAGGAAAGATCTGTGACACGTCACTTACACCTTTGCATGAATAGGCACACCCTTCTTGGGGAATTGAGAGCTCTCTACCGGTCATTCCGAATAGGCAAGACTAGCGATCTTTTCCTTAAGACCTCCGTAAGTCTCCGCTCTCTATGGATTCCCACATAAAGGCCAAGCTGGTTGTACCATGAAGTACCCTAGAGGTAGAGGGCACATGTTTTGCATACGATCTGTCCTTAGTCATCCTCATGTCAAGACATTAATGAATTATGAAACATAAGATACGTTGTTATACTGCCCTTTTGTTCTCTTGAGCTTTTGTCATAACTTGACTCTATGAATGATCATGTCTTTCTTACTATGAGCTTGTCATTGAAACTTTGTGGCCATAATATGAATATGTTATTCGGCACAATATGGGACTTCGGTCCATTTGACTAATACTTGTGCAATAGGGGCCCTGTCTGGTCCTGGGGAGGAGCACCCCAACGTACTTATTAACCGCGGGAGTATGGACTTCTGGTGCATGGCATAGCACAACGAATAAGCAAGATTTGTGGGAATGTGCCTTCGTTTGATATGATATGATAAGCTTGATTTGATATGATATGATACGTCTGTTCATGTGAAGACATGATATCTGTATGAATATGGCCAATTCATTTAATACGATTCTACTCTTGAAATATCTGTCCATTGTATATGCAACTCGACATTTGATCTGATATGATATCGTTCTACTCTGCTATTCAATCTGTTAGTATTGCATGCATTGTCATCATATACATGTTCATATCTTGCCTATTTAAATGTTAATCATGTATACTAGTGCCGCACAATATTGAGATTTAAATCCTACTGAGCTAGTTCGCTCACCCCTATCATCCCGTCCTTTTCAGATAGTGATGAGGAACCAGAGGGGACTGATGGGTCAGGGCAAGAGTGCTGAGCAACCGCCATATGAGGAGTTGATAGTCTAGGAATAGTTATTTGAGTAGTCGATGTAATAGTGAAACCTTTTTCATTTGAATAATGGGCCCTTTGATTGGCTCGATTGATGTAAGGTTTTTAATTAGTTGAATGAATTGAATAAAGAGTACTTTGGATGACAATATTATGGCCTTAAATGTGTTGTTATGTTTAATTGTGACTCTGCGTTATTCAACTGTGATACGTCTATTTGTATCGTTCACGTCTCTGGTATTTATTCCGCTGCTAAATATCAGGGCGTGACAGTTGGTATCAGAGACTTAAACCTTAGGCTTCAAGGGAATAGGAACATAGAATGAAACTAGGTCACACGAGTCAAAATCTGTCGTACCAAATGTGAGCTTGGGTAGAACCATGGGAATAGAAGTCACATGTGATATATTTAGATGACTAACTTATATTATTATCTTGAAGGTACTTATTACCTCAATGGCCGCTGAACGTGCCCAGGCTAGGAACATGAAACAAACAATATAGAACTTGACTCAGGCTATCCTGCAAGCCACCCAGGGTGGAGGTAACTGCGGAGCCGATGATCTCCATCGGAATTTTCGGAATATGGATCTGCCTAGGTTTGAAGGGAGTACTGACCCAGATGTTGCTGAACACTGGGTTAAGGAAATTGAAAGGATATTTAGGGTCATGCAATGCACGGACCAGAACAAAGTACTGCTAGCGACCTTCCAATTAGAAAAGGATGCCAGGGCATGGTGGGAGTCGGTAGAAGCAACACTGAATGGCCACCAACTAACATGGGATCAATTCATTGAGCAATTCAACACTAAGTACTTTTTTGAGAGGGTCCAGGAACGGAAAGCATCCGAATTTGCGGCTTTGAAGTAGAAGGGCTCAATGTGGCCGAGTATGAGGCCCAATTCTCTCGTCTGTCCCGATATGCTATTCACTTGATTGGGACAGAAAGGATGAAGGCAAAACGCTTTCTGAATGGCTTGAGGCCCCAATTCATCACTCAACTGGCGCCAATGGACATTCAAACCTATGCTGACATGGTAAAGAAGGCTCAGTTACTGGAAGATGCCATGGAGACCACCGAAAGAATTAAGGGAAAATCTGTGAAAAGGGAGCAAGTGTCTTCTATAGGAAGGTATCAGCCGACCATTGGGAAGAAAAGGCCCAGTGGCGTAGTAGATGAACCAGCTGATAAAAAACCAAAGGAGTTAGGTAAGAAGATAGTGGTGACAACGGGAGAAAGGTGCAAACACTGTGACAAAGCTAGTCACCGATCTGAACATTGCTGGAGAGCGCAAGGGAAATGCTTGTGCTGTGGTAGTCGTGACCACAGGATCTCGGAAGTCGTGACCACAGGATCTCGGACTGCCCAATGTTGAAAGAACCAGCCTCTCAGGGCAAGCGTCCAAATGGACAGAAGAGGCAAGGCCGCTGGCAAGCTATTCAGGAACCTGAAGCTACTAAAGAAGGAGGTATCGTGGAAGGTACACTTACTATTGTTTCCCGACCCGCATATGTTCTATTTGATATGGGAGCTACGCATTCCTTTATATCTCGAACATTTGTTGATACCCTACCTGTGAAACCCGTCCCAATGAAATCCGGAATAGTTGTGTCAACCCCGATTGGTCCTGGTACCAATCTTACAAACCATATGCCATCTATTGAAGTGTTGATTGAAACCCAAAACCTACCAGCAAATTTAATATGCATGGACATGGAGGGGTATGATGTGATACTGGGAGCAGACTGGTTGTCTGAACATGGGGCTAGTATCAACTGCAAGAGAAGTTGGGTAACCTTTAGCCATTACCCAAAACTAGTGTTCACAGGGGATAGAAACCGCAGAAGATTGTCACTTATCTCTGCACTTCAAGCCAAAAGGATGATGAGGAAAGGTTGTATGGCCTTTCTTGCTGTTGTTGTCATCACAAAGAAGGAAGTCAAAGTTGAGGACATTCATGTTGTCAGCGAATACACTGATGTTTTTCCCGAAGACTTGCCAGGAATTCATCCTAAGCGGGAGGTCGATTTTACCATCGAATTGGTCCCTGGAGCAGCACCAGTATCTACGGCATCATATAGAATGTCCCCAGCAGAACTGAAGGAATTAAAAGAGCAACTGATGGAACTGTTAGAGAAGGGATTCATCCGACCAAGTACATCGCCATGGGGTGCACCTGTCCTCTTTGTCAAGAAGAAAGATGGGTCGATGAGGCTGTATATAGATTACAGACAACTAAACCAGTTAACCATTAAGAACAAATATCCCCTTCCAAGAATTGATGAGTTGTTTGATCAATTATCTGGAGCTAAATACTTCTCTAAAATAGATCTCAGATCCGGCTATCACCAATTGAGGATCAAGGGAGAAGACATTCACAAGACAGCCTTCCGAAGTAGGTATGGGCATTATGAATTTATTGTTATGCCGTTCGAACTAAAAAATGCCCCTGCAGTTTTCATGCAGTTGATGAATAGCATTTATCGCCCATATCTTAATAAATTTGTGGTGGTATTCATCGATGATATATGATCTATTCCAAGACAAAGGAAGAGCATGAGGAGCAATTGAGGATTTCATTACAGATTTTAAGGGAGAATAAATTATATGCCAAGCTAAGTAAATGTGAATTCTGGCTTGAGGAGGTATCCTTTTTAGGACATGTGGTAACCAAGGATGGTATCGCTGTTGATCCATCAAAGGTTGAGGTTGTACTGAAATGGGAAAGACCAACAAGCGTCACAGAGATCAGGAGCTTTCTGGATTAGCAGGATATTATCGAAGGTTTATAAAGGATTTCTCAAAGATTGCAGTGCCATTAACCAAGCTGACCCGGAAGGAAAATCCGTTTGTGTGGACCGATGAATGTGAAGAAAGCTTTAACAACTTGAAGAGGTGTCTGACTACTACTCCTGTCCTCACCTTACCCACTGAAGAGGGAGGATTTGAAATTTATTCAGATGCTTCTGGAACAGGTCTGGGATGCGTCTTAATGCAACAAGGGAAAGTAATAGCGTATGCCTCAAGACAGTTGAAGATCTACGAAGTGAACTACCGGTTCATGACCTGGAGTTAGTAGCTATAGTATTTGCCTTCAAAATTAGAGGCATTATATCTATGGTGAGCAATTTAAAGTCTTTTCTGACCACAAGAGTTTGAAATACTTATTCTCACAGAAAGAGCTTAACATGAGACAAAGAAGGTGGTTAGAGTACCTTAAGGACTTTGACTTTTCCATTCAATATCACCCCGGGAAAGCCAATGTAGTGGCAGATGCTCTAAGTAGACAACCAGGAGCTATGCTAGCTAGTATGATGCTGGGCGAATGGAAGTTACTGGAGCAATTTGCAAGCTTGAACTTAGACATGGGAAAGAAGGAAAAACAAGTAATGATTTCCAACCTCCAGATACAATCCGATCTACTGATCGAAATCAAGGAGAATCAGGGAGAGGATCCATTCTTAGTTGAGATCAAGGAGAAGCTAGAACAAAGACCTGACTTTACTCTATCGGCTGAGGGAAGATTACTATTCCGAGGTAGAACATGTGTCCCTGATCATGGAGAACTCAAGAAGAGGTTATTAAATGAAGCTCACCAGTCCAAGTACACGATTCATCCTGGATCAACAAAGATGTACCAAGGCTTAAAAAGGTCGTACTGGTGGCTAAACATGAAGAGGGATGTGGCTGATCATGTGTCATATTGTTTAACATGCATGAAAGTCAAGGCCGAGCATTTCCGTACAGCTGGTGGACTGCTACCACTAGAAATCCCAGAATGGAAGTGGGATAGCATCGGTATAGACTTTATCATGGGATTGCCCAAGACTAGAGGTGGTATGGATGCAATTTGGGTAATAGTTGATCGATTGACTAAGTCAACTCACTTCTCACTGATTAAGAGTACCTGGTCAGTGGATGTATTGGCTGCACTATATGTTAAGGAAGTAGTTAGATTGCATGGGGTTCCATCTAACATAATATCGGATCGGGACCCTAGATTTACTTCACACTTCTGGAAGGGTTTACAAGCAGCAATGGGTACTAAACTAAACTTTAGTACTGCCTTCCATCCTTAGACTGATGGACAGACCGAAAGGACCAATCAAATTGTGGAAGATATGCTTTGTGCTCTGGTGCTAGATTTTAGAGGTCGATGGGATGATCAGTTGTACCTGATGGAGTTTGCATATAACAATAGCTATCAGGCAAGTATCAAGATGGCACCGTTTGAAGCCTTATATGGCAGGAGTTGCAGATCACCCCTTTGTTGGGAAGAGGTTGGGGAGAACCAATGGGTTGGACCCGACTTAATTGAGGCGGCTGTCAGAAAGGTTCAAATTGTCAGGGAACGTCTAAAGATAGCACAATCTAGGCAGAAGAGTTATGCAGACAAGAGAAGGAGAGAACTAGAATTCCAGGTTGGCGAACATGTTTTCTTGAAGGTCTCACCTTCAAGGGGAATTCAAAGATTTGGGATCAAAGGAAAGTTGAGTCCCAGATTCATCGGACCGTTTGAAATTCTGGAAAGGATTGGTCAAGTGGCGTATAGACTTGCGCTACCTCCACAGCTGGTGAACGTGCATAATGTGTTCCATATATCCATGCTGAGGAAGTACTTATTCAATGCCGACCATGTAATCAACCATGAGGACTTGGAGATTCGGGAGGACCTGACTTATGAATAGAAGTCGATCAAACTGTTGGATCAGAAGATTCAACGACTCAGGAATTGTACCATACCTATGGTAAAGGTCCAATGGAGTCGAGACGGAGTTACTAATGCTACCTGGGAAACAGAGGAAAGAATGAAGAAAAACCACCCAGAACTATTCTCAGGTACGAACTACACCATTATGTGTAAATTTGGGGACCAAATTTCATATGTGGGGGAGGATGTAACACCCCGGAAATTTAGTGATTTAAAAATTTTAGAAATAAAGGGGAATAATTAAATTCCACAATTATCAGAATGATAAAACTTACGTACTATTATCGTACGAGAGAAAACACATCAGAAAAATTCCGTGAAAATTATAAATTAACCCCAAATATTGTCCCTAAGTGTTCCACAAAGGAATTCGTGCAACGAAAAATCTGATTGGTCGAGTGTACGACACACGTGACCAAGTAAACTGAATTAGGAAACTAAGTCGGAAAAATTGTTAACACGGAAAAATAACCCAACCATAAATTAAATAAACATATTGGAGAAACATCCAACACCATGTATTAATGACTCATTAATAAGATTGGGCCAATGAAGCACATTTGGCCCAAGGATAAAAATTGGACAAGAAAATACCTAGAAATTCGTGTATGTAATATGCAGTGATTAGGGAGGGCAAATTAGAGTTAAAATTAGTGGTAAAGGCCATGCATGGCAACCAAATCGTGGCCAACCCTGTATGACACCTTCCCATGGTGTAGCTACCTCCTTTGGGTGAGAAAATCCCAGATTTTGGAAAGTAGAAAGCAGAATTCGCAGCCCCCTTTCCTAGCCCCATTAGGACATGTAAATACACCCTAAATCTATAAGAACTCGTCACTAATCTCTTGAGGATGGTTTGGCAACGAGTTGGGGTCGTTTGGAGGCGGGCTAGGGCTTCAGAGGAGGAGGAGAAAGGCTGGGAACCGGAGTTTCATCCCTCTTCATCCTCTGCTGCGTCCAGAACGTCGACTAGTCTTAGATCTTCATAAAGGTAGGTGTTCTTGGGCCAAGAGTAAAGAAAATCAACACCATCATATAGATCTTCGAGTCTAGGTTCATTTGCACTTGATTTGACTAATTTTCATTGAGTATACATTGTGTATTAGTAGTTTTCCCTAAGTCGCACATAGTTAGGGCATTTTTCATTCTTCTTATCATGAACGTGATTCAAGACCGAATTAGACTAAATACCCAACATCAAAATTGTAGTCACGATCATCTTTTATGTTGCACATTTTGTCTAAAAGTCTTTAGTTAGAGAGTTATAAGTGTGGTAAGAGAGTCGCTGCATGATACTGCGATTTCGGGCTGCACTTAGCTTTATGTTCTTCCTATTTTTCATGCGATTCAAGACTGAATTAGGCCAGGTTCCCAACATAAAAGTTATTCCTCTAGTCGTTATGGTCATCCTTTATGTTTAACGTTTTGTCTAAATGTCTTTCGTTAGAGAGCTATAAGTGTGGTAAGTAAATCGCTGCATGAGATGTGTTTTCGGGTTACACATGACTTTTATGTTCTTCATATATTTCTGGAGATTTCTAATTGATCTTTTCGTGGGATACCCTTTGCAGTACATGGACTGGGGAAATTTTTATCCCAACATGGCCAAAAGTACCCTAGGGGTGCGTAGGCACATGATCCAAGGCCGATTCACAAGATCCCTAGAGTGCCACGTGTCCAGATGTGACTAATGGCGGAAAAGTTCCCAGAGTGTGTCGACCTGCCCATGGGGTGTGTCTACACACTATCCCAAACTGGCACAAAATATTTCTGGGAAGGGTCTCTAGTGTCGACACTACTTGATCCTGTGTCGACACTACTAGATCCTATGTCGACACTACTTGATCCTGTGTCGACACTACTTGATCCTGTGTCAACACTACTTGATCCTGTGTCGACACTACTTGATCCTGTGTCGACACCCTGTACAGACCTATTGACTGGGTTCTCTGGGAGTTGGGTCTAGTGTCGACACTACTTGATTCTGTGTCGACACCACTTGACCATTTCTTCATCATTTTGCCTTGTGTTTGAAGCATTGTGTCGACACTACTTGATCCTGTGTCGACACTACTTGACCATTTCTTCATCATTTGGCCTTGTGTTTGAAGCATTGGGTCGACACCAGTAGGGGGTGTGTCGACACTACTCTTGCAAAAAAAATTGCATGTCTTGGGTCTGATCGTTACATGATGTCTACTAGAATGTGCATGATGTTATATAGTATGCATGGACCTAAAAGAAATCAACCCAATGAAAAATGGTAATGATATGAATATGATTCTAATGTGTAATTGTGATTGACCTTATGTTCATTGGATTATCTTGTGATCTTACTTATTGTCAATTGATATGATAAGAATATCATATGAATGTGGGGATGAATACAT
Source organism: Colocasia esculenta (assembly GCA_014218235.1). Lineage (NCBI taxonomy): Eukaryota > Viridiplantae > Streptophyta > Magnoliopsida > Alismatales > Araceae > Colocasia > Colocasia esculenta. The sequence goes on along the minus strand of CM024755.1, from coordinate 186,153,074 downwards.
GTTAGTATGGACTTGTTAGTGGAGTTAATATCATGATTTGCATATGAGTTCAATAGCTATATGTTTTCCGATGTTCAATTAATTATTTGTCAATTGCATACATGTTAGGAAAGATCCGTGACACGCCACTTACACCTTTGCACGAATAGGCATACCCTTCTTGGGGAATTGAGAGCTCTCTACCGGTCATTCCGAATTGGCAAGACTAGCGGTCTTTTCTATAAGACCTCCGTAAGTCTCCGCTCTCTATAGATTCCCACATAGAGGCCAAGCTGGTTGTACCATGAAGTACCATGGAGGTAGAGAGCACATGTTCTGCATACGATCTGTCCTTAGTCATCCTCATGTCAAGACATTAATGAATTATGAAACATAAGATACGTCGTTATACTGCCCTTTTGTTCTCTTGAGCTTTTGTCATAACTTGACTGTATGAATGATCATGTCTTTCTTACTATGAGCTTGTCATTGAAGCTCTGTGGCCATAATATGAATATGTTGTTCAGCACAATATGGGACTTCGGTCCATTCGACTAATGCCTATGCAATAGGGGCCCTGTCTGGTCTTGGGGAGGAGCGCCCCAACGTACTTATAACCGCGGGAGTATGGACTTCTGGTGCTTCGCATAGCACAACGAATAAGCAAGATTTGTGGGAATGTGCCTTCGTTTGATATAATATGATAAGCTTGATTTGATCTGATATGATACATCTGTTCATGTGAAGACATGATATCTGTATGAATATGGCCAATTCATTTGATACGATTCTACTCTTGAAATATCTGTCCATTATATATGCAACTCGACATTTGATCTGATATGATATCCGTTCTACTATGCTATTCAATCTGTTAGTATTGCATGCATTGTCATCATATACATGTTCATATCTTGCCTATTTAAATGTTAATCATGTATACTAGTGCCCGCACAATATTGAGATGTAAATCCTACTGAGCTAGTTCGCTCACCCCTATCATCCTGTCCTTTTCAGGTAGTGATGAGGAACCAGAGGGGACTGATGGGTCAAGGCAAGAGTGCTAAGCAACCGTCATATGAGGAGTTGATAGTCTAGGAATAGTTATTTGAGTAGTCGATGTAATAGTGAAACCTTTTTCATTTGAATAATGGGCCCTTTGATTGGCTCGATTGATGTAAGGTTTTTAATTAGTTGAATGAATGGAATAAAGAGTACTTTGGATGACAATATTATGGCCTCAAATGTGTTGTTATGTTTAATTGTGACTCTGCGTTATTCAACTGTGATACGTCTATTTGTATCATTCACGTCTCCCGATATTTATTCCGCTGCTAAATATCGGGGCGTGACAGTAACAATTTGGTGGGGGTTCCTAATGATTCAAAATGTTTATTAATGACAAGCAATGGCAGGATATTTCAGGACAGATGCATATCAAAGGAACATGTATTAGAAATGGCCATCTTTCAAGGATTTTAGATCATATACAAATCAAATGAACACATAACGAGATTTGCCATATTTCGGAAATTCAGAACTTATACACAACATGAACAAATAACAAGATTGGCCATATTTTAGATAAACACATGTACAAATGATCAAACATATCATATCAAACGAAGGCACTTTCAAATCTTGCATATCATATTAGTGTCATGCCATCACCACAAGTCCATAATTTTGCAGTTAATAAGTACGTTGGGGTGCTCCTCCCTAGGACCAAACATGGCCCTTTATTTGCACAGGTGTGGGTCAGTGAACTAAAGTTCCAAATAGTGCCAGAACATTTTATGGCCAACAATTTTCAAAAGGTAACACATAGTAGGATTCTGTATAGATTCAGAAGTACCTTGATGAATCAAGAATATCAAGGGTACAAATTTCAAGAGTGTCAATGGACAACATAGTAGGGCAACAACTGGAATCAAATCGTATAACAAGTGGGTAGAATAATACCCATAAGAGTTTTAGATTTCATGGCAAGTAAGATTTTAAGATAGAGCATCAAATCAAGTGATGAGAAGTTCAATTCAAGAGATTAAGAACAAATCGGATAATCTTCATGTTATTAAAGCTTTTACTTGGCTTAGAAACTTTTAAGGTACTAAACAGGTCATGTTGTGTACTAATCTAGACTAAACAGAATAGAAGAAATGGTTTCTAGAAGACCCTTTCTGAATCGCATAAGAACTGATGACAATTATCATGGAATTTGAAACAGTGGTAGGAGAAGACCTTTGGGGTGAAACAATCCAGATTTCCAACAAGGAAGGTGTTGGAAACTCAAGTAGAAGAACTCTAGGTTAAACTTGATCAACAACCACGAGCGTTGGAATCAGGAGGTAAATAAGAAAAGTCCTAAAACTCTCATGGTTCTCTACAGATACAATGGAGGTTGGGGTAGCAGAGATCAACAAAAGAGACTTGCAGAACCTTAACTTATTAGATTGGTGCCTGAGCAAACCTACCTTTGATAGCTTCCAGTTCCCTAGTTCCAACAGATTCAAGCAAAGACAAGAAGAAGAGAAGCTTCAGAATTCCAAACTTTAGGGTCGTCCCTCTGCTCCAAGAGTTCCTCCAACTTTCAGCGACGAGAGAGCCCTTTTATTGGGGTGGCCAATGAGGGTGGTCATATTATGTGTTTAGCTGGGGTGTGGTGCATAAAAATAATATTCAAGGCCTACCGTATAGGAGCCATGCCCACACACCTATATCTCCACCCATACCATGTGTTGATTTTATCTGGGAAAGGATAGACCCACCATACCTGGGCTATACCTGGGTACTAGTACTTCTACCAACCCCAACAGTCGACTTCCATTGGTGCACAAGTCGACATTCTCACACATGTGTCGGCACACACCCATACATGTGTTGGCATTCATCATGATTAATGAACAAAAGCCTCCAAATAAACTGATGAACAAAGCAATTGATTGGTGAACATTAGTCAATTAGTAAACATTAATGAATTAACCATCTGATTGGTGTTATAATCGAATTGATTAGTGAACAAAAGTTCTAAAGTCTTCTGATTGGTGATATAAGCATCAATTATTGAACAAAATTTCAGAATTCCTCGATTACTGAACAAAAGATTGGAATTCCTTCTGATTGGCGTTAGAAGCATCGATTACTGAACGGAAGTTTAGAATTCCTTCCGATTGGTCTTATAAGGATCGGTTACTGAACAAAAGTTCAAAATTCCTTCCGATTGGTGATATAATCATTGATTACTAAACAAACATTCCAATTACTGAACAAATGTTTAGTAAGTTCCAATTGGAGTTATAATGGTTTTGATTGATCTTATAAGTAGTCCAAACATAGATTGGTGTTATAATCAACTGATTACTGAGCAAAGGTTCAGTAACTTCCGATTAACTTGCATAAATGAATTCCAACACCTTTACTTCACCAGAATTATTCCTTTATAATAATGGATTTATATTTATCATATTCTTCATAAATTCCAGGTCATTACAAAAATGGAGCACACCCACACGAAGCACAAGTGTGAAGAAGCCACTATCTCATTCGACTTCCTCGTGGCCATAGTTGTGCCTCCTAGAACACACGGAGCAACTAGTCGAAAAACAACGATTCATGCAACACACTCCCAACACACATGGATCATTAGACTAAAGAACCAACGTCTCACTTCCGACACACATGGGGTCTCTAAATAGAACTTGACAACCCTAAAGGTGTGGCACAATGCCAAACTAATGCAAAATAGTAGAAAAAGCCAACCAAAATCACGCAACTAGAGTCACCAATAGATCTTGTTGTTGGGACCAACCGATCAACAACCTACTTTATTGTCAGAAAAAACCCAATAGAGGACGCAGTTGCCGACAACAACCTGAGAGAAATGCTTGGGAACCAACCACAAGTCTCAGGAGAATGGCCTCGCATCACTAGCAATAGATAGCACTGGTCACCAGCCAAGTAGAGATCTCAAGAAAGAGATGAGAATCAGAGTAGCATATGCGCGTGAAGCATCCTCAACATGCGAAACGACATCCACCGCCACCACTCGGGCTTACCCATACCTTTCTCATGGTCTGACAAGGACTCCAGACATACTTGGAGCCATGAAAATTGGGAAACTACATGTTCCACAACATAGCACATAACGACACAAGTAGGAAGACATCTGAGGTTAGGCTGAAATTGAGCATCTAAGGCACCAGCAAACTACATGGTCGAGTACTAGATAGACAATAGCCTCACTATCACTAGAAGAATTGGCGGGAGACTCTGCCATCGGCTTCCAGACTCACCAACACCATGCACGATTGGAGAACCAACAAAGAGTTGGCAGCGCACCTACCATGCGTGCAAAGGGCCAAATGCAGGTGCCATCAAACCAACCACCGAAAATGCACAACCACACAAAAACTGAGGCAACCATAGCAGTTGAGGACAACACATTGACCCTAAGAAGACCCAGACCAAGGCAGGGTACCACAACCTAACACACGCACTCCCCAAGCGAGAGGGAAAGCTGGACACATTCACGACCAAAGATGGGCACACCTCTAATAGGGCTACCTAGACAAGGCAAAGCAGCCACCCCACAATGATAATGTTACAACCACGAGGCACAAGCCAACACATATGTCCAGAGGCAGAAAGCTCAATGCCTCCAATACTGAGCAAACTCACAAAATGGCATACGAAGTTCACGGTCAAAGCACAAGAGTGCAAGCACATGGTGCTACCACAAGCACCAGAGGCCACCTAAGGTACAACACAACGCACCAAAGGCTCAAGATGGAACAAGACCAAAACAGTCGAGGGCAATCACGAACCTACCACAAGCACCGAAAACTGCCCAAGGTGTGGCACACACAACCTCACCAACGGCCCCAAAATGACACATGGCTAATAGGGGAAGACTCTCCACCAGGGACCAGCAAAAAAATTGTGCAAAAACCTTCAAGTTCTAAGAGCACAACAACCACGTTAGCTCCTAGAAGCACACTACATAGAGCACCGTCTCTATAACGACCCCCTTTATATGGGTACGATTATACCAATCCACATCGATACAAAGCGCGTCGTCACAGTGGGACATGTACCCAGCACAACACAGTAGGTAGAGATGTACACAAATAACAAAGAAAAGTACAACACAAATGAAAGTAACTCTTATTTCATCATTACCACACACATCCCACAGTCTATATAGTAGCAAAATAATATACCAAGTCCACAAATGAACAAGTCCATAAGTCCATATCACAACATCATCTCACGTACTAGGTAAAAGAAAAAGTACAAGCTATGTTACTAGCCCTCTCTAAATCACAGCTACTTCTCTCGCTCGGAGTCGCTCCTCGCTATCTCCTCCTCGATTTCTGGAATACTTGTCTCTCCTGTATAGTTAAGCAAGGATGAGTCTTCACAAAAGACTCAGCAAGCAACCTATTTGTTACATCCAAACACTTGCCACATACATTCTACACAAGTATGACACATAAAGCAATTTATCACATGATTCATGTAACTATCAACAAGTACTATATGAACAAGTCTATAACATGCTAACTACACATGGATTTAATAAAACTCATGGTACCCATCATAACTCATTTTATGATACATTTGCAAGTATCTAAATCATGAAACTAATCACATATCTACTAGAGATACTAGCATGATATCTACCACATTCAATATGCTCATATGTAAAACATTCTCACCTTTTCTTGCTGGTTTAACATTAACATAACTTAATCACATGGTTTCACATTCATACAAATTAGAGCACATTAACACATCACTTTCACATGATCACATTGCACAAGCACACTTATTCACATTTTTACACATCTTTTGCCGTGACACATAGTCCGAACCACCATAAAGAAGGACACATCAGACACATATCACATACCCATCACCTAAGCAATATAGTGATGAATCTTGGTAACTGTGCAGAACTGGGAGAAGCACTCTCCACCCTAACCAGTGGTACTTGTCCACCTCCAAGATTTCATCCTGATGCCCACAGGATATCACAACACATTGAACATTCCCATAGGGATTTTTCTATAGTACGGCTCCACAGCCTTCTATGGTAGTAGTGTCAATTTTGACACATTAATCACTTAATCTTACTAATCACATGTTTAACACAATTCTTATGCATTTAATGGTCTATTCGCAAGCTTTAGGACACCAGAAATATTTCAGATTATAGAAGTAATCATTACTATTTAACAGTGTTAAAACATACTTAACAGATCCTAATCATCGTACTAATCATCAGAAAATACTACTTTAACTAACCATGCTTAACATGGTCATTAATGACTTATAACTGGAAACAATGGTCACAAGTGTTAGAACATGCTTAAATTTTAATCACAGATCTTATACATGGAGTATATCATATGTTTAATTTTTTAGAATTTTCATGATAGAATATCTATTTTAAACATTTAAAAAACATTCTATCAAATAACAAGATAATTTATTTAACATGGTAGATAGAAAACTGATGACTCTATCTATTCTACAACATGTACACATGAACCCTAAGTTCATGGGAAAATACTGAGACAATAATAAGACACACACTTAATTTATCCTGAATTAAACCTAATATGGCATGCTCATTTAATCATGACAGAATTTCTAAAATTTAAAAATATGATTAAAAAAATATCAAAAAATCGTGACTCAATCTATTAATTGCACCTGACAAGACAAATATTCCAAAATCCATGCACACATTTGAAATCTCCGAAAGATCACATTACATATGTTAAAACACATTTATGGAAAATCTGAAGATCTTAACAGCAAGGGGATTGCCAACAAGGGTGGTTAATGGCATGATCGATTGTCGTCAACATAGGAACTTGACGGCAAGGATGTTGTCGTCAACCTCCTATCTGCAGAAAGTGCAGACTGAAACCAAACAAAAGGAGAATTTAAGTGTCCAGGACACGAGATAAGAATCATTAAAATTCGTAAAACCCTAAGTGATAGGCATAGAGATGAAACCCCTAAGTTGCTTGCCTCTAGAAAACTCCCTAAAGATTGAATTAGGGTGATGAAGCCCTCCTCGGCCAAGCCAAAGCGGTGATCTCTGATAATTTGATTCGACCTCCAGAACTTAGCAGATGATCTTCCAGCAACGAGAGAGCTTCCCCATGTTCTGAAGGGCCTCCCTCATGTAGAAAAATGTTGGTGCAGCTTCTAGTTCGTCGAATCTATCACCTCAACACCCTCTCTTTTCCTCTTTCCAAAACCCAATAACGCTAGCTGGGCAAAAGTCCTCTCTTTGCAGAGATGACTTAGTTTTATAGGGGTTTGGGTCGTGGTTGTAGACACCCGATTCTGACTAATGAGTTGAACCATATTTCTTGTTATCTTAGTGAGCCCCTAGTTGGTCACTCACCTTGAGCCCATCATTAGCCTTGTTTTCAGCCCATTAACAACCCAAATTGCCTTGAAATCCTGCCCATTATTACTTTGAGAGTACTTAGGCCTAAATAACCATTATCCTTTCACATGATTGGCAGATAAATGACTTCCTTGACGAGTCGTATCGTAGCGCCGCGTCTCAGTGTCGCGTCACTATGGGCCGCCGCGACAACCCATGCACATCCATGAGCGTGGGCATACTGTCGCGACGCCCCCCCCCCCCCCCGTCGCGTCTCCATGTCGCGGCCCTACGATGCGCCGCGACAGCAGCTGCACATGTTGGCTTCCGCAACCAACTCCTATTTATCCTCCCATGGGTTTATCTTTATCCCCAGGACATATCTCAACCCCTTGGGCGGGATTTGGGCCCTAGGGACTCTCTTGGGGATCCCAAGGACTCTCCCATGCAATTTTGACTGACATTTATCTCCCATTTTACTTTTTATCCATTTTTATGAGATATTCTCACTCAAAAATCTATAAAAGCAAGGCCCTCTCCTCATGAATTGGGGAGCTCCGATTTTCACCCCGAAGGGCTGCCGAATTCTCCACTGAGTTATACTTAGCCTCGTAGCCCTCCCATTTCCACTCCTTCTTTCACATTCCATTCTACAAAACTTGCTCATTTCATCATCCATGGAGCGTGGAGCGTAAGGACGGCGACTCCAACCCCTTCCAGAAGCCATTGCACGACATTTGGGACTGCATCCATGCCAGGGAGTCGCCCTCATGGGGCTCATTCTCCTCTCCTTCCCATTCCCTCTATTTCCTCATGCATTTTATGTTATTTCTAGATAGGTTGCATGCCACTTTCCCTCCCACGTTTTCACACACCCTAGGGGTTTAAAAAAGCCACCCCCAGGTTCGTTCCCACCATGATCCTTCCTTTCTTTTCATTTTGAATGGATACTACTCTTAACTCATTCTAATAGGGCTTTTGTTGTTTCTTCTTTATTTTGGCAGGCACCCAAACTATTTTGCACGAGGAGCTCTCATCCTCCGGCCGGCTGCAGGACGGGAAGAAGGTCCAACTATCAATCTCCCACACAACAGAGAACACGACGACGGAGGGCGACGCGACAAGGAGACGCGTCCGGATAGAGCGACGCGTTACCAGCACCATCGCGGCAGGTGAGACTGCCGCGATACCAGGTCCGCCTCCATTCTGTCTCCCTTCCTTAGAATAGTTAGCCCCTCACATTTTCTACTCATTAGGCAACTTTCTAGGTGGCGATCACATCCTATTTTCCATGCCATTAGATTTAATATGCGTTTGTGTGTTGAGGGGGGGCACAATCCCTGTGATTACACCTTTTGGCGATCACGGTGGGACCTTCAATGCTACCCTCGTGGATTGAGTTTGTTTGCTTGCCATGTTTCCTTCCTTGCTTCTCTTTTAGAGCCTGTTAGTCTTTTGTTCCATTATTTCCTGCATTCTTTGTCCCTCAGTTCGTGTCGCGGCGTATCGCGGTGACGCGATGAGATCGCGTCGCTCGCCTAGGACGCGATAGCAGGTCAGTGTTTTCTCCTTTTATCTGCCTTATCCTGCTTCTGTGTGTTCATGTATGCCTATTCCATGCTTCTCTCCCATGTATGTTTGTGTTTTTAGATGCTAGAATCCTGCTAGGGTTCGGATTTTCCCTTTTATTTTCATTGTAAGTTTTCGGAAACGGTCACGGCATAGGGCAAGGACGCGACTAAGTCACGTCGTAGGGGAGCATCGCGTCAACAGGTATGCTTTGTATGTTAATGTTTCCATCCCTGAATCAGTTTTTTGGGTGCTTCCTAATACATGTTGTATTAATTTAGTGATTTTGTGCGTTTATCATCTGCTAGGTAGTCTGTTTGAGTCTGTGTTTGTGACTTACTTTGTTCTCGGGCTTCTGTTATTATCACGGCAGGCCGCCCTGTCACGATAGGGTCGCGGTGTACACTGCCACCATGACTCTGCCCGAGAGCTTGTTTGTCACCCTGCTTGGTCATCATTTGTTACTCTTGCATACATTTTGGGCATTTAGACCCTTGCATACACTATTCATCCTATTGTTTAGGTTCCCCGTTGGTTGAGTGAGCCCTCTCACCTATGAGCACTCGTAGGCTGACTCGGGCCCACCTTCCGAGGACCTCCGTAAGTCCTCGTGGCTGTACGCACGTTGCGGTTCACCGGGACGGTTGTACCCGTCGTATCATTAGTCCGAGCCACCTGTCGCATGTGAGTGTGTACCACCCTTAGATACACCGGAGGACTCGAGTCCATTCCTATTAGGGTCCACATGGCTGAGTGATATCCCCTTAATCAATTCATTTAAAGGTCAAGTGCAAACTTTAAGAAATTTGTGCATTAATCATGACAACTTGAGTGTGTCGGTTCATCCCTCCTTTCTCAGTCTTTCTTGCTGTGTTAGAGTCTAGGTGTTGTCTGTATCACCCCCTATTTGTTTAAGGGAGCATGCATCATTGTTTGGGAAGATCGAGTCAGTCCCCTCCAATTCTTGTATTCTATCATAATCCCTTGTTCGACATGGACCAATTCCGAGTCCTTGCCGACGATGTCCTGCCCATCGGGCTCCTCGAGGATGTGGCCCAACCCTCTACGGCCATACTCCCGGGGCATATCCAACCTCCCCTCGTCATCGGGAGTCAATCTCATCCTCCTTCTCCTCCAGGGGGAGATGACCCCCATTCGCAATTCAGTCAGCTTCTCTCGCATCTCACTCCGGACCAAGTCCGTGAATTTCTAGCTGTTGCCAAGGGGAAGCGACCTCTATCCCCCTCGGGTCAGAATTCAGTCCGACCGGCGGATTCCTCTGCCCATGTTGCCTCAGCACCCCATCTTCCTTCCTCAGGGGAGATCCTACACCCCTCTGTCCTTGGGCCATCCATTTCTCAGAACCGAGCTACCTTCCAGCGCGAGAGGTCCGACCTCGATTCCCTCCAACCTCGTCATACTATACAGCCGAGCCTGCTTCCCTTGTCCGTGAAAGGTCCCATAAATTTGAGCAACCTCGCTCCCTTGTCTCTACTCACCGTGTCCAATCCCCTTTGACTTCTTTGCGGAGTGGGCAACTATGAAAAAGGAGCTTCACAACCTTAGGAGGCAAATTGATCCTCGGAAGTTAGCCGACATTGCTCTCCCGTCATTCCAATACCTCCGGTACCACCCCAGTTGGAGCTCCATGTTTATCGGCAGTACTCTGGGGTAGGGGACCCTTATGTTCATTTGAAGGATTTTGTTTATGAGTCAGCACTGCACAAGTATGACCGCCACCTCATGGCATAATTGTTCAGAAAATCCTTAGATGGTCCAACCCTAGAATGGTTCTACTCTTTGCCCGCTGAGGAGGCTAAGGATTTCCAAATTGTCCAAGAGAGGTTTTTACAGCAGTTCCAAGATCGGGTTGGACGCGAATACTCCTTTGTGGATCTGGTAGCTGAAAAGATGAAGCCTGGCGAGGAGTTCTCAACCTATGCCGACCGGTGGCACTCATTGGCTGCCAAGGTCCGTTGCCCCATGCCAGAGGAGGAGAAAGTCAAGCTATTAATCTCCAATGCTACCCCAACCTACCGAGCCATCTTAGCCATGAATGACATTACTACTATGCACCAATTATAGCCGAGCCCGTTTCATTCAAACCCAACTTAAGGACTCGCCTATACATTCTATGTTTGAGACCCCTAAATCCCATTACACCAAAAAAGCCTCAAGGCCCAGTCACCGAGGGGATCCAAACCAATGAGCAAGTAGGTGCAGTAAGTAATCCCCAAGGCCCGGTGTGTAGGTCCCCATACCCTCAGCAACCACAGCAGCCATGGAGTAACAACAGACAACAACCTCCCCAAGGTTAGAACCCTTCACAAGACCAGCGCCAGTACTCTCAGGTCCCTCCACCTCAGAATGGCTATGCCCCCAGAAATACCAACGGACCAAGAGAGCCGATATCCTCCTCTGCCCGAGTCTTTGGCCGATGTCTTTGCTGCCCTCATGTCCTTGAATGCCCTTAGACTCCCTCCTGAGAAGGCAAATTGGAATATGGCGGCAGACCAAACGAAGTATTGTGTTTACCATCGCCATCCGGGCCACAATGTGTCGGATTGCTTCCAATTCTAGGACATTATATATGATCTTCATAAGCAGAATCAGATTGACTGGGCAGAAATGAAGAGGCTAATCCAGACATTAAGGGACCAACAGGGTTAGAGGCAACAACAGCAACAACAAAGGCGACAGCAGCCACAACAACAACAATAACAACAACAACAGTTCCAACCCTTCCAACAACAGTACCAGCAACAGCAACAACAACAACAGCCGTAGCAGCTGGAAAATAACCTTGGCATAATCCTCAACACCTGCCTGCTCCAAACACCCAACCTGCTCCACCACCTCCTCCACCCGCGCATGTTAACCCAGTCATCCACCACCCACCACCAGAAGCTCAAAGGGCCTTCGACGATGAACACGAAGTGGGCTAGCTTTTGGTTATTTCCCATATGACACCCCCTGCCACCACGCCTACATCCACTGGGCCTCCCTCCTTCACACCCACTATTTCCGCCATCACCTCTCCATCTTACAACTCCCCTGTCATATCACCCATCATCCCTTCACCCAGCAACATCCCTCTATCCCCTACGCCAATACCATTACTAGCCAACCCCTCCATCCTTGACACCTCACCTTCTCCACTCCACCATAACCTCGCCTTGCGGATCGAGCGAATGGTCCATCTGATGTACCTAAATGCATCTGTATCTATGCCAGGTCAACCGGCACAACAATCCAGCACCAAATAGCAGCAGGACATGGAAGAGATAGATCCGGTCCCGGGGACCCAATATGACATCCTGAAACATTTGGATCAAACTCCTGCCAAGATCTCCATCCTTGAGCTAATCAAAAGGTCACAAACTCATCAAGATGCCCTAAGGGCCTTCCTGCAAAGGGTCATGGTCAGTGAAGACATGAACCCCGACAATCTGCCTTCTGTGCTTTCAATTGTGAACAGGGGACCCACAATTACTTTCTCTAATGGTGAGTTAGCTGCCCCTGAGGCCAGAAAGATGCCCTTATGTGTGACACTGACAATAAATAAAGTGGCCATTGATGCAGCGCTAGTGGATACAGGAGCGTCCATCAATGTATGTCCACTAAGCACCCTAAGAGCCTGCAATATCTCAGAGCGCCAATTGCAGCCTACCCCCACCACCATAGCTGCCTACGACAATTCCCGACGTGCCTGCCATGGGGTTATCACTTTGCAAGTAGATTTGGGGCCACTTGTCATGTCAGCTGAGTTTTATGTTTTGAGTATCGATCACACTTAAAGGCCATATTAGGGCACCCGTGGATTGATTCATTAGGGGCAGTGCCTTCCACGGCACATCATTGTTTAAAATTCCCCTTCCAAGAGCAGATAGTCAAAGTTAAAAGTGTAGCAACGACCCATACAGTGGAAGTTGTCGAGAAGTATTGCCATCGGTCTGGCCCTCCAATAAGCTCGTCATTTTAGTGCTCGATGTCAACTATCCCTGGGCTTATACATTCTCTTCTAATCGCCCAATCGGGTCCCCATCTGTGGTAGCTGTCAAGGATGTGACCACAAATATAAAATGTTGGGATATCACTTTCAGGCTCGGCTATCAAACAGGAAAAGGTTTGGGTGCTCATCTCCAAGGGAGAACCAAAACAGTGGCTAGCACAAAGAAATTTACAAAACATGGTCTAGGATACTCAGAATGGGATACATTCTCATCCTCTTCACAGTTAGACCATGGCCCACTCACCTGGACATTGTATGACCATTTTGTCAGAGGGCCTGTGCAGCCTGGGTACAACACCACAGTGGAAGAGGCACCAAGGTCGGCATACCAAGCCTTAGAAGCTCAGCGGCCCAACAAGAAGAAGAGGGCCGAGACAGATACAGAAGCACCAGATCCTGAAGATTGGATTTCAGCAGTCAGTCTGTTGTTCGAGGAACCAGAAGCCGAGATGGAAGAACCAGAGTTGGAAGATCTTATCTCTGCAGTCAACCGCTTGTTTAGCGAGGAAGATGTATCGCAGTCTCAGGCAACAGCCCCATCACAATCAGCAGCCACCACCAAGCGACAGTAGCTTGGATTTGGTGAGGAAATTGAGATCATAAGTCCAGCCGATTTAACAAAGGAGCTCTGGCCAGGGTTTTCCCGGCCTCCCAGTCATGTCGTTTCATCCATCCTTGTCCATAATTTTGATATCATTCCTTTGTCTCCTCCTTCATTCTCCAATTCTCCCCCGACGTTGTTGAAGCGTTAGTCTGCCCTTCACCCCTCTTCACCATCGTCCTTAATGGCTCGGTTCTGTCCTTTTCCCGAAGCCTCCTGATATACTATAGTTCTTTTCATTAGCAAAAAAAAAAAATCAAAAAAAAAATCAATCAAAAAAAATGTGTGAGTGTTTTCTTCCTTGATGTCCCCATGCGTCTTTTCCTCCTTTCTTCGGACGGCGATCCCCGTCTTCTCCTTTCCCTTTCTTCGGACGGCGATCCCCGTCTTCTTCCTTTCCCTTTCATCAGACGGCGATCCCCGTCTTCCTTCTCCTTCCTGACTCATCATTCCCGTTTTCTGCCCTCTGCTGTCCAGCTCTCACTCCCTCGACAGCGATCCCCGTCACCCTCGCGCTTCCCCTCTGCTTTGACGGCGATCCCCGTCACCCTCGCACTCCTTCCTCTTGTGGACGGCGATCCCCGTCACTCCCCTTTTCTCCTGGGCGGTGATCCCCATCCTTCTCCTCCTTTTGCTCAAGCTGTGCTTTCACCTGTTGACCGACATGGTCGTCCTGGGCGATCTGGGTGAGGGGCCTTCTGTTCCCCTGCACCCCAACTCTGTCGCCGGCGCCCTGAGCTCAGGTGGCCCGCCTCCTTCTCCAGTCTCATCAGAGGACCTTTGCGGCCCTGCCATACCCTTTCCTTTCCTTTCAATAAATCTCTGAATACTCCTCCGGAGCCTTCTGTAAATATCAAGCCTAGTTTAGATTCAGGGGTAGAATCTAGCAAGTCCCCATCCCAGTCTAGGAAGAAGAAGGGTAGTGGCATACCCCGTAGGTATCTGTTAGACTTGGTGCAAAGGTGTGGCGCTCTTCTAGCTGTCAAGAGTTGTCCAAGAAGCAGTAGTTCTGAATATAGAGGATTTGCACAAAGAGGAAGGGCTAGACGATGGATTCGGAGTGTATGAGATCTTAGCTGAAGATGACCCATTGGATGAAAATGATTGCGAGATAGAGGATGCTACCGAGATGTATGCAAGTGGTATAAGGAGATTTGATGAGCCTACCTCGGCAGTAGATGAACCCACCAAAGAGGTAAACGTGGAACAGAGGAGGACCCAAGGCTTTTGACCATAGCTTCCAGTCTCCCTCCTAAGAAGAAGAAGCACTCATAGAGATGTTAAGGGAGTTTAAGATTCCTTTGCCTGGTCCTATGACGACATGCCCGACATTGACCCCGAATTGGTAGAACATAGGTTAATTTTAATACCAGGGGCAGTTGCCGTTAAGAAAAAGCTAAGGAGGTTCCTCCCCCACATTGCTTTGAAGATAAAAGAGGAAATTGATAAACTACACAAAGCCAAGTTCATCCGTGTAGTCCTCTATCCGTTGTGGGTGGCGAACATAGTCCCGGTGATGAAGAAGGACGGAAGGGTGCGCATTTGCATAGACTTCCGGGACTTGAATAGGGCATGTCCTAAAGATGATTTCCTGTTACCTCATTTGGATGTCTTGATTGATAACACTGTAGGGTTCGAAACTCTATCATTTATGGATGGGTATTCAGGCTATAATCAGATTCGTCTAGCCCCGAGGACCAAGAGAAGACCTCCTTCACCACCCCTGGGGAACTTATTGCTATGTGGTCATGCCGTTTGGATTAAAGAATGCCGGTGCCACCTATCAAAGGGAAATGTTAGCTATCTTCCACGACATGATGCATATCGATGTTGAGGTTTACGTGGATGATATTGTGGTGAAGTCTCGGACCCGAAGAGAACACTCCTCCGTGCTTGCCAGAGTGTTTCGTCGCGCACAAGAATATCAGCTGAAGATGAACCCGAAGAAGTGCGTATTTGCGGTTTCTTCAGGAAAATTCTAGGGTTTATAGTCAGTAAACGGGGGATTCAAATAGACCCGCACAAGGCCAAGGCAATAAATAAATGCCTCCTCCAAAGAACATATCTGAGCTTCGAGTTTGATTGGTCGGCTACAGTTCATAAGGAGATTCATATCTCAGCACTCCCAAAGATGTCGTCCATTCTATGAACTATTGAAAGGAGGGGCCAAGTTCGAATGGAACGCCAAGTGCCAAGAGGCCTTTGATGAGCTCAAGAGTTACCTTATGAATCCACCCGTGCTGCAGGCGCCTGCCCTTGGGAAACCCTTAATCCTATATCTGTCGACCATTGAGGACTCCCTAGGAGCTGTCCTTGCTCAACATGACGAATCTGGCAAAGAAAGGGCAGTCTATTACCTATCTAGGCTCTTTAATCCATCCGAGCTCAAACTTACTACAATGGAGAAAACATGTGCAGCGCTAGTTTGGGTGGTGCAGAAATTGAAGCACCACTTCCTAGCCATAAAGTGAGTTTGATTTCTAGAATGGACCCTATTAGGTATCTCCTGGAGAAGCCAGTCCTCGTCGACAGATTGGCACGCTGGCAAAGTTTCCTCTCTCAATTCGATATCGCCTTTATAGTTCAGAAAGCCATAAAAGGGTATGCCATTGCTGAGCACCTTGCTCACCTTCCTCTTCCCACAGTGGCACGGTTCAAGAGGAATTCCACGATGAAAACTTGTCACTCATCTCTCGCGATCGCTTCTGGTCACGCCACTTTGATGGAGCTCTCAATTCTAAGAGACGGGGCATAGGTGCTGCCTTGCTCACCCCAGAAGGGATCACCATTCCTCTAGCCTACCAACTCCAGTTCCATGCCACCAACAATATCTCCGAGTATGAAGCTCTCCTTGCGGTCTTAAGCTTGCCCTCTCTTAGGCGCGCGTCATCTCAAGATCATAGGAGACTCTCAACTCGTTCTTCGGAAAGTCCTTTCTACTTACCCCACTCGTGACCCTAAACTCAAGCCTTATCAAGATCTGGTCACACTCCTAGCCAAGCAATTCCGTCAACTCATCTACATTCATACTCCTCGCTCTCAAAATATCCTAGCCAATGCCCTGGCATCCTTGGCCTCTCTCTCTCCTTCCCTCTCAGCCGCAGTGCTGAGACAATCACTGTTCAAAGGTTAGAGGCCCCCTCCACTCAGGATCCTTGGTTCATTAACCTTAGGAGCTCTCTAGTTTTGAAGGCAGAGAGAAAAGAAGCAAAGGAGTTAATTCTTGTGGATCTAGGAGAAATGATGGAAGAAGAAAGGCCGTGGTACTACGAAATTGAGCAATATTGCAAGAATGGTACCTTCCCTGAGAGAGGCTGAACCTGAGGATAGAAGAGCCATCCATAGAGCAGCATTAAGGTATACCATTATTGGTGAAGTACTTTATAGACGCGCTTCAAATGGAATGCTCCTCCGTGTTTGTCGGACGAAGAGGCTTGGAAGGTAGTGGAAGGATGCCATTCCAGTGAATGCGGAGGGCATGTGAATAGCAAATGTTGGCTAAAAAGATTCTTAGGCAGGGCTACTACTGGCCGACCTTAGAAGAAGACTGTGCCACATACGTTCGTAGGTGCGTCAAATGCCAGATCCATGCCGATAAGATCCATACTCGTCTTCCTCCTTACATCCGCTATCTTCCCCTTAGCCTTTCTCCATATGGGCCGTTGATATCATCGGGCCTCTTGGTGATCCTAATGCTCAGATAAAACAAAAATCTTTCATTCTCACTGCTACTGAGTACTTCACCAAGTGGGCCGAAGCTGAAGCGTTGTGGAAATCAAAGGTTCAACCGTGTGTAGATTTATCATGAGGAACATCATCGCGCGGTTCGGAGTGCCAAGCAGCCTCATTACCGACAATGGACCCTAGTTCATATCTCAAGAGCTTTAGGATCTATATAAGAAATTCAACATTTCCTTGCATCATTCATCTCCATACTATCCGCGGGGCAACGGCCAGCCGAAGCCACAATAAAATGCTTTTGAAAATTCTAAAAAAAACTTGTGAGTCTAATAAATTTGCTGATTGGCTAGAAAAATGGTCGAGACTCTGTGGGCCTACCGCACCTCCGTCCGCACGCCCACTGGGCAAACACCGTTCTCACTTACATATGGGATGGAAGCGGTATGTCCACATGAGATCCTCATTCCTTCACTAAGAGTTCAGCTGGACAATGAACTTAATCCAGACGAACATCGGTAGGCGTTGCTTACAAAGTTAGAACTCTTAGATGAACGACGTTTAGCTGCAGCCGATCATGTACTTTCATATCAAAATAGACTCTCAAGATCCTTTCAAAAGAAAGTAATTGAGCACAAATTCCAAGAAGGAGACATGATTTTGAAGCGAATTTTCATAAAACCTGGAGGTCCAAGGTCCAAATTGTCAGCAAACTGGGAAGGGCCGTACGTCGTCAAGGTGGTGTACCCCAGGAACGCATATACGCTAGTTAATGCTGATGGTGAGGAGCTCTCTCACCCATGGAATGGGTTGTACCTTAAAAGATTCTACCCCTAATAAACAATTTTGATAACGACACCAATTTTCAAAACAATGTTGCTGGCCATGCGCCTGACTTCCCCCTCATTGTGGTAAATAACCTTTATGTCCGGCTACACACACAACATGGCGACCTAAGGTCAATTCCCCTTTATGTATGGTGTTTCTGCTCAGCCCTAGTGTAGGAACCGGAGGTCAGTTCTCTTCTTACTCGGACAAGGTCCAGGGGCAAGGGGGAGGCTAGCCTGTAGATAAGCAACAGTATAGATCGTGTGTATGAAGTCTCAAAGAGGGACGGTCAATTCAAAAGAAAGGCAAAAGAAATGATGAAATAGTGAAAAGAGAAATGATAAGAAAATAGGGACATGGCAAAGAGTGGCAGTATAGTTCCCCGCGAGACGCCCTTGAGCCCGGTTGTACGCATGCCCCCAATTAAAGAGAGCAATGGCCTTAAAGTCCTTGGACAACAGATGGATTCCACATGTAACATACCCATTGCAAGTCTTACAAGCTAGTAACCCCAACCCCAAGACCAAGTCTTGTCTCATATCTAATCTTCATGTTCTTCCTAAAATGACCAAAGAACCCCTACACGTGGTCTATGTTGGAACATTAATATTCAAGGGGGCAAGAAACCTTAGTAAGCCAAGATAAATGCACGCTACACATAGATATTATTCGCCAAACAAGAGATGGAAATGAGGTCCATGGCTAATTACTCAAAGAGCAAGAGGTGTTGTTATCAGAAATCTGAAAATAAAAAAAAATCAAAAAATCTCAAAATCCAAAAAAACAGAAAATCTAAAAAATAAAAAAAATCAGAAAATCTAAAAATCCAAAAAATCAGAAAATTTCCAAAATCCAAAAAAAAAATCAAAAAAGAATGTGTACATACCGCTTTCCTTTAGCATGCATTGTTTATTTTCCTATCCGCATATTTAATAAGGCTCCGCCCCTTGACAATTACGAAGTCGGATTCATGTTTATTTAAGCACAGGGGGCTGAGCCAAAGAGCAATCTAACCTGTTTTGCTAAGTGTGCAGGGACAGGTAATTCTAAGGGATGCGCAACGTTGTACTCAGTACTCTCTGTCTCTCTCTCCGTGTTTGAATCTCATCTCACACTCGTGTCAATTGCAAACCACTCATTGAAGGGTTATGCGGAAATACACAATACGGTAATGTAGAAGGGGGGGGGGGGGGGTTGAATAGATTACGGCAATTTTAAACTATTGATGGCTTCTTTTCGATGCAACAACGATCTTAATGAAATTTGATTAGAATTCGATTAAGTATGAGACCGCTTGAGTTGATCTAAATGAGAACAGGGAATCAAACGTGCGTATGAACACCGTGCCTACCAATCATCTATCGCAAAACGCGAACAAACCACAGAACACGATGATTTAAGGTGGTTCGGAGTACACAACTCGTGTATCCTACATCCACCGTCCACACACACACGCAGAAAGAAACGACTTATGAACGAGTTCAACACAACAACTCAACCACACACACATTGTCTGATGAAACACGATCAGAACAACCACAAATACGTGAATCAAGCACAAGGGATGCTCGAATCACAACCACACACACACACGATGGAGTGGAAATTATGAGATGAAGAAGATTAGGAATTAGGGAACAAATCCGGTGGAATTCTTCTCGTGGATCGTCCAAATGCTCTTCAAACTTCGATTGGATGTAGATTGATCGATGTAGAAGGTCGAATTGACGACGATCCGGCTTCAGCTCCGCATAGATGGTGATCCACGACGATCTGGGCGGAAAGTTGAAGCAGAGCAGCAATTTGGGCCTTTCCTCTTGATCCTTGGAGGCCCTTGGATGGGAGGCTGCTCTCTTGCGATTTGGCTCCAAAAGGATGCTTATATAGTGTTAGGTAAAGGTGGGGGTCGTGGAGGAAGGAAACACCCAAGTGGGGGCCGGATTTGGAAACTCAAAATCTCATGTTTCCGTCGTCTGTCGACAGGTGCACTTGCATCTGTCGACAGGCGCACTCAGGCTGAGAACTGGGTTTCAGGAAATTGAGTTTCTGAGTGTATCTGTCGACAGGCAGTTTGCATCTGTCGACAGATGCACTAAGGAATAGAAAACCTGAGCTCTGTCCTTGGTTGACTGTGTGTATCTGTCGACAGGTACATTGCATCTGTCGACAGATGCACTCAGAGATGCAAACCTGAGTTCTATCTTGGAATGACTATATGAATCTGTCGACAGGTACATTGCATCTGTCGACAGATACACCTCTTTGACAGATATTTGTGCTTTTTGCTCATTTCTTCAATGCCTCTTCAATGCTCCATGTTTCATGCTTGTGCACCTACATGCAAATACATTGTTAGTGATGTACATTGTATGATTTAGCATTGTTTAACTCAATCACTTCATGGTGTTTTTCATGTTAGTTAGCACATCAATTTTGCATTAAATCAATGTTCAAGGATGTAATGTGATCATCAAAAACATGATATATGGAAAAACCAACAATCTCCCCCTTTTGATGATGACAAAAACATTCAATTGATGCATATATTGATGGTCTCCCCCTTTTGACAACATACAAAAGGTCAAGTCATGCACATATAGAGACAAATAAACATGAACTGAGTTTTCATTGATTGATCATTGAAATTTCACAGTACATTTGATAATCATTACATGACTCAATAGAAATCAAAAGAAGGGAAATAACATGAACAAGCAAAAGATGACTAGACAAGTGAGACTAATTCCCAGCTAAGACTCTTAGTGACCTCTAGTGACCCTGAGACCCTCTATTCATTGTCATGTCCAGCAGAAGGAGGGTGACAGGATCCATCTCTCTCGGAGTAGAGGTGGTCAAGCCGGTCATCCAGAGTGTTGAGGCGAGCATCCACTTGATCAAATCTTGAAGTCATCTGAGCAAATCCTGAGATCATTTCTTGATGGATTTGTGCCAAGTAATCACGAATGGATTGTTCTTGAGGCACAGGTACATCATCAAATTCTTGAGCTTGGTCAGGCATTTGCTCATATGAGGTTCTTCATCACTACCTTCATTTGCTTCATCGCCTTCATTGTCTTCTTCATCTGTTGAGTCTTCAGCTCCTTGTGGTTCCTTTCCCTTGAGAGTCCTTGTGACTACACCGTCTACAATCTTGTAGCCCATGCGGTTGGCAGCAGTGAGATCAAAAGCACTTCGGGATTTTAATGAGATGAGCTCACTTGGAGGGATAGGAATGCCAAGGAAAATAAGAAGAGAAGTGATGGGGCAAGCATATGGCATTGATCTTTTGGTGTTAGAGAAACACCGACGGATGAGGCTTATCATGAGTTCAGGCAGATTGATTTCTTGACACTTGAGGAAAAATATGAACAAGGATTTATGGACCTCGGTGACTAACTCTCGACTTCCATCCTTCGGGACGATCAAGGTAGTGAAGATGTGATGGATCATCCGGATTAGAGGAGGAAAGGAGTTGGCGTTGAGACGAGCAATCTCCTGGTAGAGTCATAAGGTTCCAACGTGAGAAGCTCATAGTACTCAGAAGCAGAGGGAGTGTAGTTGAAGAGTTCAACTCCTGAGTTGGAATTTCGAGGGCTGTGGAGAGAAGATTGGCAGTGAGGCGAAAAACGAGTGCCTTTCACCGAAGAGTAGAGATCTCCCTGATCGGAAAGCCCTAGGTTATTGTAGAACTCGGAGACGGCAGTTGGAGAGTACTGCAAGTGGGAGTACAAGAAGGATGTCCACCCTTGTGTGTCAAAATAGGGTAGGAGTGAGGGGAACATCGGTGCTAAGGACTCGAAGTCCACATACCGGGATTGGACAATCTTCTTGAAGGTGCCGATGGGTCGGATTAGATGGAGACCTTGAGGAACGATGAGTTCTGGAAACCGATCCTCACGATGCTTGCTGCGACGTTCGGAAGGAGCCCTGGAGCTTTCTCCGGCGTCCGTCGGAGCGCGACGACGGCGAGAGAGAAGCTTCGATTTGGGTGCCATCGCAGGAAGAAGGATGAGAATGGAGAGTGAAGGGAGAGTGGAGGGATCCCAGACAGGAGCAGCAGGATCGTCGGAGATAGAGCCCTGAAGGGGGAAAGATAGGGGGTTTGGAGAGGAGGAGGAGGGAACGAGAGAGGAGGGGTGAGAATGGGTCATGGGCGGCCTTAGAATGGATTTAGAAGGTTTTAAAAGAGAGGTCCCACAAAAGGAGGTGAACTGGCGCGAGGGTTTTCTGCAAAAATGGATCTGGGCCGTCGTCTGTCGACAGATGCCAGTCTATCTGTCGACAGATAACTCCTTTTTGGTTAAAATTGATTTTTGACAATGTTTTTCAAAGGGACAAGTGTTCATTTGTTGTTTTAAGGCAAATGGGTGTATGTGCAAGATAAAAATTCATATCCATTATGATGAAGACATGACACAAATCTAAAATGATTTTGAATTAAAACCGATAAGTTCTTTAATTAGATCATGAAGAACACATTTCACAATAGCCAGTGAAAATTAAATAACTCTTTTAATTAAGCCGTTGAAGAAAAACATGCATCTTAATAGAGATGATAGTCAGATGACAATTGAATTAGATGGCCACAAGAACGTCTTACCGAAGAAGTACATTGGACTAACATAAAAGTTTTCGGAGGCTTCACTCTATTTCTGGTATGATTTTAGAATCTTTAAACAACGAAGATGGAAAAGAGTGGCAATGAGAGCACTTTCACTTTTTCATGTGAAGGTAGACATTTGTGATGCCAACCCCCTAGTTACTCAATGTGAGTGTCCGTCAAGCCATTGTATAGAGAAAATAAAACCACTTTTGACGCGAAGACCGACATTGGTGATGCCCATGTCCCCGGTTACTTAGGTGTTTTCATCATTGCTCTACCTCCATCCCATCAATGAAAGATAAATTTGTTGATTGAACCGAAGAAATAGGTAGCTTTTCTCCTTTTTTTTATTATTTTTGCTTTTTGTCAAGTACATGAATTCTTAGGCAAGATGTAATGTTAAACTAAATTCAAGAGCTTTCTGATTTTTCAAATCATTTTAGATTCATGTTTAACGACAAGGAGTTATTCAAGGAGATGTTTAAAAATCATTTGGTTTGCTCATTGTGTTCAAAATGATCTAAAAAGACCTCAATCAAGTGTGCCTCAACCACATTTAGACTTGGTTCATGACTTTGATATGAAGTGGATATGAAAGGTTATATTGCACACACAAACAACCAAGGTTTACCTTTAAATCAAGTAAGGAACACTTTCTTGAAAAGTATGAAGAAGGAATTGAAAAATAAGGAAGAATGTGTGTATCTGTCGACAGAAGGAATCTGTCTGTCGACAGATGCACACAGACTGATGAATTGAAGTTTCTGTCAGAACAAGACTGAGTGTATCTGTCGACAGATGCGAGTGAGACTGTCGACAGATATGAACAGATTGGATTTTTCTGGTTTGAGATTGATTGCACATTGAGTTCAAGGAAGTGAGAATTCAACAAGGAGATGTAGGAAGAGTTTCCTCAAGAAAATACTCATCTATCCTTAACTCACTCCCCCATATTGTGTGCACGTGTTGACACAACATCCAAGCAAGGATTCCACAAGCATTTGATACAAGACAAACATGTTCATGAAAGGAAAGTACACACAAGCACATGGTCACAGAAAAAGCATTGTTTCATGGGTAGTTAACATGATAAAATGTAAGGAAACTAAAAATCCTTATGTGAAGTACAGGGCCTTTATATGAAATGGGACTATTGATACTTGGCGGAGAATATTTCTCACGCATGATGATAGTTTCCAAACAAGCCGAACTTGTTCTTCCACAGTTCACCATTTGATATACCACATAGTCATTCACACATAAGGAGCATGTACTCCAATATGGATAGTTAGTTTCATTGCATTTACACAAACCCAATTCTCTTCTTAAGGATGTGAATCTATCTTCAGACAAGGGTTTGGTGAAAATATCAGCCAATTGTTTTTCTGTGGGAATGAAAATAAGTTCCAAGGTTTTATTGGCAACTTCATCTCTCAAGAAATGATGACGGATTCAATGTGTTTAGTCCGAGAGTGTTGGACAGGGTTTTTTGAAAGGTTGATAGCACTTGTGTTGTCACATAGGATAGGTGTGCATCCAATTTGAACATTATAGTCAGCTAACTGACTTTTGATCCACAACTCTTGAGCTGCACAACTTCCTGCAGCAGCGACATATTCTGCCTCTGCAGTGGAGAGTGCAACCGAGTGTTGTTTCTTGGATGCCCACGAAACCATGCAACCGCCAAGGAATTTGCAATATCCACTAGTGCTTTTTCTATCAAGTTTACATCCAGATAATTAGCATCAGAATATGAGATCAAATCAAAACTACTGCTGCTGGGTACCAAAACCCAAATTGCATGTGCCAGAGAGATATCGAAAATTCTCTTGACTGCAATTAAATGGCTTTCCTTTGGACTAGATTGGTATCTAGCACAAAGGCAAACACTATATTGAATATCCGGTCTACTTGCAGTAAGATAAAGGAGTGAGCCAATCATACCTCGGAAGTGCTTTGCATCTACCGGTTTACCTTTCTCATCATTTTCCAATTTGATGCTTGTGCTCATTGGGGTGGAGGCCAGTTTAGCTTGCTCGAATTGAAATCGTTTGAGAAGCTCTTTGACATATTTTTCTTGATTTATGAAGAATCCATCTTATGTTGTTTCACCTGCAAACCAAAGAATTGAAGCTCCCCCATTAGACTCATCTCAAATTCACTGTGCATGTTTTAGAAAATTCTTCACACAGTGAAGGGTTAGTAGAACCAAATTATATCGTCCACATAAACTTGAACAACAATTATGTGATTGCGAACTTTCTTAGTGAAGAGTGTTTGGTCTACTTTACCTCTGAGTAGTTCTTGCTTACCAAAAATTGCTTAGTCTATCATACCAAGCTCGAGGGTGTTTCAAACCATAAAGAGCTTTGTGCAATTTATACATGGTTAGGCATTTCAGAATTTTCAAAACCTGGTGGTTTGAGAGACATAGACTTCTTCTTTGATATAGCCATTTAAGAAAGCAGTTTTAACATCCATTTGATAAAGTTTGAACTTATGGGAGCATGCATATGCCAAAAATTCTGACTGCTTCTAACCTGGCTACAAGAGCAAAGGACTCTTCAAAGTCTACACAAACTCTTGACTATATCCTTTTGCTACGAGTCTTGCTTTATTTCTGACCACTTTTCCTTCTTCTTAAGTTTATTCCTAAACACCCATCTAGTTCCTATGATAAATTTCAGGGGTTCTAGGACTAAACTCCATATTTTTTCTTTCAAATTGACCAAGTTCCTCATGCATAGCATCAATCCATGAGTATCTTTTAAGGCTTCTCACATTTTGGGTTCCACTTGAGAAACAAAGCAAAAGAGCATGTTCAAATTATTTTCTTACTTGAGACCATGTTTGAACAGAACTCATTAAACTACCTATCACATCATCAAGTGGGTGATCTTTGGAATACCTCACATTTGTGATTGTTGAAGGGCCAGGAGTATCTTGTCCTTGAGGAATTTGATCTTGTGAGTGTAGTTCTTCAGGAGTTCACTTTCTGGTGGATTCTCTTCAAGTGTTTCATCTTGTTTTCTGAATGCATTTCATCATCTTCATCGTAGTCCCTGTGAAGATATCCACCTTTGGTCTTGGAATCTTCTTCAGATTTGTCTTTTGCTTTGACTTGTAGATCCTTGAGCGTGTCCCTTCATCCTCTTTTCCAGTCCTGTTACCATTCAAGCTGTTAGATTTGGCATAAGTCTCATCAAAAACAACATGTGGAGTTTCTTCCACAGTGCGTGTTTTATTGTTAACACCCTATATGCCCTAGAGTGTTCGAGTAGCCTAGAAAACACCTTGATCACTTTGGGCTTCAATTTATCTAAATCAGATTTATCATTGTTATGAATAAATACCTTTGAGCCAAAAACTCGGAAGTACCCAAGTTGGGTTTCTTACCTTTCAACAACTGGTAGGGTTTTTCTTTATCACAGGTCTTACCATGGCTCTGTTTAGAATGTAGCACGAAGTGTTCACCGCTTCTGCCCAAAGCTTTGGAGAGTTGGCCTTCAACTAGAAGGAGTGCGAGCCATTTCCACCAATGTTCTGTTTTTCCTCTCACTACTCCATTTTGTTCTGGAGTCCTTGGGGAAGAGAACAGATGTTCAATCCCTTGATGCCTGCAAAAATCAGAAAATGCATTGTTATCAATTCTCCCCCGTGATCGGTGTGGATTGAGCATATTTTATTCACATTGCCATGCTCAATCTTGTTAAAGAATTCATGGAAATTGTAAGTGTTTCACTTTTGTGTGCCAAGAATTTGACCCATGTGAACCTAGAAAAATCATCTACAATGACAAAACCAAAACGTTTGCCATTGAGACTTAGAGTTCTGGTTGTCCAAAAAGGTCCATGTGCAACAGTTCATATGGTTTAGATGTGCTCCGGTGCTTTAGATTTGAAACTTCCGGTTCGTGGTTTTTCCCCTGTGCACATGCATCACAAAAACTTTCATTGTTGTTAAAAGAAATGTCAGGAAGTCCACTTACCAATTTAAGCTTCATGATGTTGTGCAACACGTGTAGCTCGCATGGCCAGCCTACGATGCCAGGGTCAATTCATCCTGTCTATTTGCAACAAGACACAAGTTGTCATTTTCTGGATCATCTAAGTCAACTAAGTAAATGTTATTCACTCTTTTTCCAGAAAATTTTACACTTCCTGTCTCTTTATCAACAATTTGACCTGAATTAGATTCAAACATGACGTTGTGACTCTATCACACATTGACTTATGCTAAGCAAGTTGTGATTAAGGCCATCAACCAACAGTACATTTTCAATTGAATTGGAGTACACTTACCAACATTACCTGTGCCAATGATTTGGCCTTTGTTGTTACCTCCAAAAATGACTTGTCCTCCGTCTTTCTCCACTAGGAAACAGAATTTACCTTGTCGCCCGTCATGTGCCTCGAACAGCCGCTATCCAAGTATCATTTGTTTTGATGTTGGGATGCTAGGCATTCCTGCAAATGTGGATTAGACAAGAGGTTTTGGTACCCAAATTACTTTGGGTCCCAAATTTTCATTCATGCAACAAAGTAGATGTTTAGGAATCCAAACTTGTTTGAATTTTTGTTTCTTTGGATTATTCCAGCATTGTTTTTCATCATGACCAATCTTTTTGCATACATTGCATGAAGGAATTTTCTTTTCAATTTTTTGTTGCTTGTTAGACTGTTTATTAGTTGAAACTGTTCTTGTCTGTCGACAGGCACCATTGCATCTGTCGACAGGTGGCTTTTTCTTTTATTTGTTGGGAACATTTTGTTTAAGTTGCATTGCCTTGTCTGAGACTGTCTTGAGTTATGCTTTGTGGGAACATGCTTGCTTGTGCTTGGGCTAGGATAACAAATGAAGTGATCAATGACTCTCCTATTTTCTTTTGTTTGACAGGTTGATATCCTAATCCATGCTTGGTTACATGTATTTTGGCGCCCAAAACCGCATCTAGATTTTGCTTCCCTTTTACAAATTTCATTAAGTCCTCAGATTTTTCTTTCAATTCCTTTTCAGTTTGTTCCAACTTTTTTCTTGGTTTTCTAATTGTTCTTCTTGAAGGAATCAATGGAATGGCTTAAACAGTCTTTTTCTTTTTGTGTTTCTTGCAATTTCATTTTCAAGCAATCCATTCTTCATTATGAGTCTTTTCATCAACTTTCATCATTTCCAATTCTTTTGTCAGGAATGCAATTCGTTCATCATTGTTCTTATCATGCACAAGGGAGTTGCATTTCTTTTTTAATGCTCTATTTTCAGATCTATATTCACAAATTTTTCAAATAAGGTAGTGTATGCTTCCTCCCATTCACTTGCAGTGAAATCATCAAATGAGAAATTACCTCGCTGGAGTCATCACTCCTAGCCATCAAGCATTTCACTTCTTCATCATCGGATGTTTCTTGTGCATCTTCATCTTCATCTTCATCACTCCAGGTGGCCAACATTGCTTTGGCCTTTTTGGAGGTGAGTTTTTCCTTCTTCAGCTTCTACTTGAGTTCCGGGCATTCTCCTCTCATGTGCCCTTGTTTCTTGCATTATAACAAACAATGTCAGATTTTTTGTTGGACTCATATTTCTGTGAAAAAATTTTCTTTTGAAGGGTTTAGAGTTACCTGTGTCTCTCCTTTTGAACTTCAGAAATTTCTTGAATTGTCTAGTGAGCATTGCCATTTCACCATCATCACTCTCACTAGATGTTTCTTGCTCATCACTATCTTGTTGAATGGATTTCTTGGAGCTTGTTGATGTTTTGTTGGATGCTTTTAGAGCAATTGACTTCCTAGGATTTTCTTCTAATGCTTTTCTTTTGATGTTGATTTCA
The DNA here is from genome assembly GCA_014218235.1 of Colocasia esculenta. Classification (NCBI taxonomy): domain Eukaryota; kingdom Viridiplantae; phylum Streptophyta; class Magnoliopsida; order Alismatales; family Araceae; genus Colocasia; species Colocasia esculenta. The sequence continues at coordinate 186,124,572 of CM024755.1, read as the reverse complement.
TATGTCATTAAGGAGCCAATTAGTTCATCCAATTTCATTTTGAAAGGTCTTTGGAATCCTCAATGACAGTGGCCTTAGTATTCCAAGATGAAGTAAGAGATCGAAGGATCTTTCTTACTAAGTCACTTTCAGAGTATTCCTTCTTAAGACCTTTAAGCCCGTTAACTATTATCATGAATCTTGCAAACATGTCTGATATGGTTTCATCAGTTTTCATCTTGAACATTTCATATTCAGACACTAGCATGCTAACTTTAGTTTCCCTTACCTCGGACGTACCTTCGTAAATGAGTCCAAGTTTGTCCCACATCTCCTTTGCTGTTGAGCATGTGGAGACTCTTGAAAATCCTTTGGATGCACCGCACATTGCATCATGTTTAGTGCGCTCCAATTGAGAGTTCCTTTAGCTATTTGGTCTTTTGTCCAGGTGTCTTTGTCCTCGGGCAACACATATGGTCCCTTGCTGACTATCTTCCACAGCTCGTAATTTTGAGCTCTAAAAAATACCTGCATACGGTTTTTCCAATAAGGATAGTCAGTGCCATCAAAATAGGGTGGCCTGGTTACTGAATGTCCCTCGGCCATATACCCTTTGCTAGAATCCATAAGATCGAAAATCTCCTGATCGCTAGATCAAATGACGAAAAACAGTAAATCGGAGAAACCCGCTCTGATACCAATTGAAGGGTTATGCGGAAATACACAATACGGTAATCTAGAAGGGGGGGGGGGGTGAATAGATTACGGCAATTTTAAACTATTGATGGCTTCTTTTCGATGCAACAACGATCTTAATGAAATTTGATTAGAATTCGATTAAGTATGAGACCGCTTGAGTTGATCTAAATGAGAACAGGGAATCAAACGTGCGTATGAACACCGTGCCTACCAATCATCTATCGCAAAACGCGAACAAACCATAGAACACGATGATTTAAGGTGGTTCGGAGTACACAACTCGTGTATCCTACATCCACCGTCCACACACACATGCAGAAACAACTGCTTATGAGCGAGTTCAACACAACAACTCAACCACACACACGTTGTCTGATGAAACACGATCAGAACAACCACAAATACGTGAATCAAGCACAAGGGATGCTCGAATCACAACCACACAAACACACGATGGAATGGAAATTATGAGATGGAGAAGAATTAGGAATTAGGGAACAAATCCGGTTCGAATTCTTCTCGTGGATCGTCCAAACTCTCTTCAAACATCGATTGGATGTAGATTGATCGATGTAGAAGGTTGAATTGACGACGATCCGGCTTCAGCTCCGCATAGATGGTGATTCCATGACGATCTGGGCAGAAAGTTGAAGCAGAGCAGCAATTTGGGGCTTTTCCTCTTGATCCCTTGGAGGCTCTTGGATGGGAGGCTACTCTCTACGAATTTGGCTCCAAAAGGATGCTTATATAGTGTTAGGTAAAGGTGGGGGTCGTGGAGGAAGGAAACACCCAAGTGGGGGCCGGATTTGGAAACTCAAATCTCATGTTTCCCGTCTGTCGACAGGTGCACTTGCATCTGTCGACAGGCGCACTCAGGCTGAGAACTGGGTTTCAGGAAATTGAGTTTCTGAGTGTATCTGTCGACAGAAAGTTTGCATCTGTCGACAGATGCACTCAGGAATAGAAAACCTGAGCTCTGTCCTGGGTTGACTGTGTGTATCTGTCGACAGGTACATTGCATCTGTCGACAGATGCACTCAGAGATGCAAACCTGAGTTCTGTCTTGGAATGACTGTATGAATCTGTCGACAGGTACATTGCATCTGTCGACAGATACACCTCTTTGACAGATATTTGTGCTTTTTGCTCATTTCTTCAATGCCTCTTCAATGCTCCATGTTTCATGCTTGTGCACCTACATGCAAATACATTGTTAGTGATGTACATTGTATGATTTAGCAATGTTTAACTCAATCACTTTCATGGTGTTTTTCATGTTAGTTAGCACATCAATTTTGCATTAAATCAATGTTCAAGGATGTTAATGTGATCATCAAAAACATGATATATGGAAAACCCAACACTCATTCATAAAGATTGACATAAAATAAAATTTTCACTAAGAGATGATCAATATGTACAAAAGGGGAGGTGGCTCACAATCTCCTCACTGTCCACCGCCACTCTCCCCGGATCCCTCCTGCCTATCTAGTGGTGGTAGCATCTCACCACCACCTCTGCCACTCTGGGCACTCGCCTCACACTAGCGGCGCCTCTCCTCCTCCTCGTTCCTCCGGCGACTGGAGGAACCTGCCAATACTGACCATCTAAGGCGCCTGTCACTCTGCTGGTGCTCGCCCCACTCCTACTCCTGCTGCGTGAACGGCCTATGGCCGTCACTATCTCCTGAAGGCTCCGTGCTAGAGTCTGTTGCGCCTGTAGGTCGGCGCGCAGCCGGGCGAGCTCTTCCTGGTCCGCTGGAGACCCCCGCACGCGCAGTGCTGCCAGCTCCCTCGTCGCCTCTGTGACCTATGCCTCAGCTGCCTCCGCCGGATGCGCAGCTGATCCCTCTCTCCCACCACCGAGTCTACATGCCCCTGTAGCTGGGTAGCTCGATCGGTGGCAGTCCGCAGTGCTGTCTCTTGCAGGAAAGTATTCATGTCAAAACCCAATATTAAATATTCTTTTAAATAGAAATCAATGCTATGCTTACCCTCTCAGCCAGCTCAGCATGCGCCTCCTCGGCCCGTCTAATTGCTGCCTCCAGTCGGTCCTCCAGGTCCGACTGGGAGCTCTCTGCTACCCTCGAGGAAGAAGCCAACTGCTGCGGCACTCCTCACTCTCTCCAACTCTCTCCGCTGCGCATGAAAACACTTGTCAAATTCTCAAATCAGCATTGAAAAGTGATTAAGTACCGAAGTCTGAGTAAGCACTTACCAGCTACTCTGCCTCCTGTGTGCCACCTCCCGATCCTGCATCGCCGAGTAGAGCAGGGCCCGGAGCGATGCAATCTCGCCGGCCACGTCCACCTGCAATTCATGACCTAATCATTAGCTCAATTCCATAAAGTCAAATTCAAAGAGTTTTTTGTTTAGGGGTTTTACCTGGTGTCGGGCGCTCTTGTATACATTTCCTTCGTATTTCAAGGCGTATGCCTGGAGGTACACGTCATCGATGGTCGCGCTGGACTTGACGACCTTGCCCTAGCGCTCCCAGTTTTGGATCTGTTCCTTTGCCTACTCACGCCAGTCGGTCGTGTCGTGGAGTCCCCGGAAGCTCCGACCGGCTCTACGGAATCGGTCACGAGTAGGGAACTCTACTGCACTCTGCTGAAGCCCGAGTGAGCGCTGGCACAGGAACAGATGCAGAGGTAGCACGAGGTTGAGTGCATGCACCCACACCGACCTACCGAAGTAGGGGAGGGCCTGCACCAACCAGGGCTGTCCCTCATCGCTCTCCCCCAGGTACGGCTGCCACACCACCAACACGCCAAAGCACAATTAGTCACCAGGCAGTTATATCAAGCATTTAATTCATGAAGAGAATGGTTAGAGCGCTTACATCCAAGTGTGGGTAGCTGTCAATGGCCTCCTGGAGGCGCGCTAGCTGATGGCCTAGGTTGCGGGTGTCCCGGCGAGAATCCCAACGGCGTGCGATGGGCATGAGGCCCGGCCGTGTGAGGATCCCTCTCCCTAGGGTTGGAAGGTGAAGGTAAGACCAGACCTGCAAAATAAGACGGAGACTAGATCGCAGTTTAAAGCAAAATGTGGTTAAATTCAAGGGTTAGGGAGAAGAAGTGTACTTGGAGAAAGGGGAAGAATCCGCTCGTCGAGGTTTGCCGCTCGGAGGCGCCCAGGCTGTCGAACTGGTGCGCCAGGAACGCTGCTCCCTAGGCGTAGTCCCCCACCTCGGCCAAGTCCTGCAGGGAGGCAGGAAGGGGCAGTGGACTGCGTCGCCCCTCGTGGCAAACAAAAGTCTACCAAGAAAGAGGACGAGAAGCGACGCAAGTCCAAGCCCGCCTCCGCCCCTGGATCGCTCTCCAGCTCCCTCCTACTCACCCGGACTAGCCTCTGGAAGTGCTCATCTGCTGTCTCCCCTGCCTTCTTCCCTGCCTCGAACAACCCCAGACTCTCCTGTAGCGCTACCCTGGGAACTAGGAGGACCTACGGTCTACAAGCAGCCCTAGAGTCGGTCGGCAAGATCATGGTAGCAAGGGTAAGTGAATCCACTCACCAGCCTCCCATACACTCGGAGCCCCGTGATCCGGCTCACATCCTCAAGGTTGGGGATCATGTGTCCCCATGGAAAAACGAAGGTGGTCGCCTCCGTATCCCACCTGCTCCACAGAGCCTGGGTGAGCGCAGGGTCCGGCCTCATTCTCTCTATTCTCAAAATCTCCCCAACCCCATTCCTCAACTCTCTCTCTCTCTGGAAGGGTTGGAATGCTAGGAAGAAGGCTAACACTAAGGTCCAAGACACTCGGGCCCTCATCTCGCCCTGCATTGAGCAAAAAAGTGTTGATAAACAGTATAGTTTTAGGTGCTCGGTTTGAGTCGCGACCCTTGTAAAGGTCGCGACCTTGTCGCGACGGGGCGGTGCGCCGCGACCTTATCGCGTCGCCTTCTTAGGCCGCGATAAGGCTGCGTCACCCAACTCTGTCGCGACATGGTCGCGGCACTCTGTGCCGCCGTGACTACTAGTGTCACAGTGGATCGTGCCGTCGCATCGTCAGGATCGGACCGGCCAGAGCCTCCCTGTCCGATCCTCTTTCCATAGGCTTCACGCCCTACATCCGCCCTCTGGGGGCTTCTTCTACCATTCCCACCCCTTCATACATGGATTTGAGCTTGGATTACTTACCAATTTCATCGCTTTCTCCCTTTTCTTCCTCCCTCCTCCACATTCACGGCGGGGCCTTCTGCCTCTTCTTCCACTTCCATATCAACGTCCGTGTCAACTTCCTCCGCCGGGGGCGCCTCCATCCGATGCTGGGAACTCCGCCGCTCTGCGTGTCTCTTCCCCAGGAAGAGCCTTCTCCGGCATTCCCTCCTCCTTCCATGATCTTGGTGGGTGATTAGGGTCGAGAAAAGGAAGGAGATGGGTGAGGAAGGAAGCAAATCGCAAGGGGATTTGAAGGATTTCAAAGGAAATTTCGCTCGGGTGATCGAATGCAAGAAAGGGGGGAAGATGGAAGGTTGTTTGTGTTTTGAATGTTCGGTTCGAGATGCGACACAGCGAGCCGTCGCATTAATGTTGCACCACCCTGGGACATCTTGACTATGTCGCGACGCCCCGCTTTGTTGCGACCTCAAGGCGACGCCCCGGATTGTCGCGTTATAAACAGAGCCATTGTGCAAACAGGAAAATTCATGTCTATTCATTTCAAATCAATCTGTACATGATCCAAATTCTTCCTACATTCAAATAAATGCATGTTTATGCCCTAGCTACCATCTAACATCGTCCCTACAATAGTCTATCTATCCTCAGGCTTCCACAGCAGCTGGTTGGAGCTTCTTCAGCACCTCCATGTATTTCTGATCATGTCTTCATCTTCTTCTTCCACTCCCTCCTGGACGAGACTTGTCGCACATCCTTCCCAGTGCACCATAGCGCTCCGCACGTCCCTCTCATCCTGCTCGTCATCCATCTTCCTTTGTTGAATGGCTGGGTAGTGAGATAGTGGAAGAACCACAGTACGTGCCGCTCCGCATTGCAGATAGCATCGGTCTGGGTTGTAGTTGACGAGTGCTTCATTTCCTAGAAGGCGGAGTGCCAGCCCGAGGCGCTGAGGTACATGGATCATTCGGTTGTGGAGGAAATGCGGGCGCATGTCAACGCCGCCTCGGTCATATGCCTGAAGTACTCTCGCCACACCTTCAAGCCCTTCACTTGGGCTGTCTTGCACCACGCTTGGTTCGTCATATGGAGGGGGCCGCCCACATAAGCCAGCGGTGATGAAGCATTGTCTTGCATTCCGTGCCCCAGTTGTCCATCGGCCAGAAGTTGACGTGCATGCCCATCCATAGTTCGAGGGCAATGATGGAGCCGTAGAAGGGGCCCCCGATCGCTGCAGAGGTTAGCCCGGCATACAAGTAACCCAAGACTGCTTGGCGGATGCTCATACCTTCTGAGATGGAGTCGATGATGCTCAAATTAGTGATGGAAACAGCTCCATCTTTGGCCGGGAAGAGAATAATGTCGCAGATGCAGATGGCGGCCGCTTTGGCAATAGCGAGGTGGTTTCCAGTCCGGCGCTTGCACTGGGAAGTGATCCATTGGGCGATTGGAAGAAGATGCACGAAGTGCCGGCTCGTCATACTTTGCAAATATGCCTTTCTCGTGGTGATCTCACCCATAATCCCCCACGAGTTGATGGGCGTCACGGTGTGGGAGAGTGCGTACTCTTCGCCGCGCTTGTACTTCGGGAGGCCGAGCATAATCTCCAGCTCCTCCAACAGAATTGTCGCCTCAAACTTGGGGAAAATGAAGGTGTAAGTCTGCGGGTGCCACAGCTCCACCAGTGCCGTGATGCTATCCCACATGTGCACGAATTTGTGATATTGCTTAGCGAGGACGAATACCGTAGAGAGCCCCCACTCTATCAATTGTCGGATCGATGCGGGCGGCAGAAGCTCGATCATGGGAGCCAACCACGGAACCTTAGAGAACCTCCTTTGCCCAAGTAAAATTTGAAGAGATAGAAGAGGGAGTTTGAGAGCGGAGAGAAAGAAGAAGAAGAAAACAGGGGAAAACAAAGCAAAAATTCAGAATTCAGAAGATAAAAGAACACTTACTTGAAGCTCCGGGCGCATATATATGTGCCCCGGGATGGAGGAGAGTTGCTGGAGCATGGAATAAGACTTCCTAGCTTCTTTTGGACCGGAGTAAGGGGGGATCCCCTCTTGAAAGGCAGAAAAACTCCTCTTCATGGCTGCAAGAGAGAGAAAACTGAAGAAAGAGGAAGCAGAGACTAAACTATCCTATTTATAGAGCTCTAGGAGGTGCAACCATCCCACCTCCGTAACTAGGTGATAGGATAAGACTAGGAGTATTTAGGTCATGTTTGTTATCGGGACAGGGCGAGAATAGTGGGGTGATATCCCTATTATTGGTTTGTTATGGTTACTATTCACAGGGATAAGAGGGGATAAGGGGAATGGGATTAAAGAGGTAACCCGGGATAATACGGGGATAAGCCATTCCATGGGGACCCCTGGAATGGCGTATCCCCATTTCCCAACCCCGAAATTGCCTTCCCGAGGCAATGTCATATCACCCCTCAGCCACTTTTGCCTCGTGCCTTGGCTCTCTTGCGTCTTCTCCCATTTCCAGGCGACATGCTTCTCGTCTTCCTTCCCGGGGTGATTGGTCTGCTGAACGACGGAGGCGGTGGATGATCCCCGGCTCTCTTCACATCACAGCGGCTGCTCGTCACGTCGGAAATAGTTTGACGCCTCCGGTCGCTGTCGTGTACCACGGTGAGCGCCTCCGCAAGGTCGTTTCCAAGGCACCATCATCGGACGGTGTGAACTCCTTCCCTCTTCCATCTGCTTGTTCCTTGCTCTGTTCAAAAACCCTTGGACAGATCGTGATCGTGAGCTCCTTCCCTCTTCCATCTGCTTCTTCCTTTCTATGTACAAAAACCCTTGTCATCGTGAGATGCTACTTTCACTCCTTCCCGGTGATTCTGCTCCTGTACTAGGGCACCACAAGGTTTTTTTAGTCTTCGGCTTTCTTCCCCTCTTGCATCGTCTTCTTCCTCTGTGTGTAGAAAAACCCTTTAACGGCTCCTCATCGTCGGACGTTGCTTTAACTCCTTCCCCTTAACTGTCAGTGGTTTGGCCATTGTCTAAGTCCGCACGAACATGACTATGTATTCTTGGACGTGAAGGTATAGTTCCGTAATAAGGTCACATTCCAACCATGTATTTTCAGGCAGTTGGTTCTACGGTTTCATTCTTGAATGCAGTACCCTACTTGCAGTTCACATTTTGTTGTATTATTGAATTTGCTTCCTTAATAGGCTCACGATTCCTCTGTGTACCATACTTTTTCTATTTCGACTATTGTGTGTATACACATTTTAATACATATAAACAGATGGTTGTTATAAAGTCATATGTAAACTAATGATGTCTTCTGTTATTGTCACTGTTGAACTTGTATATTACATTTTCCTTTTTTAGTTTAATCATACTGTGTTTACTCACTTATTTTTCTTGTAAAGTTAGATGTAAATTAATGATTCTTTTCTTCTTTTCACTGTTGAACTAAGATATTACATATTCCTTTTTTAGTTTAATCATACTGAGTGGTGGCTCACTTATGTTTTTTGAAAGTAAAATGCAAACTAATGATTTCTTGATTTATTTTCACTGTCAATTGTTAGATATTACATATAACTTTTTTAGTTTAATCATACTAGATGTTGGCTCACTGATTATTGTTGTAAAGTCAAATGTAAACTATTTACTTCTTTGCTTATTTTCACTGTTCAGTGTTAGATCTTACATATTCTTTTCTTAGTTTAATCATACAGGGTGTTGGCTCACTTATTTTTCTTGTAAAGTCAGATGTAAACTAATTACTTCTTTGCTTATTTTCATGTTGAACTTGTATATTACATATTCCTTCTTTAGTTTAATCATGGTGGGTGTTGGCTCACTTACTTTTTCGTTACAAAAGAATGGCCACACAAACAAAGGGACGGGTGCCTAATTGGAGTGAGGATGGTGATCAAGTACTGGTGGATATCTTAGTTGAGCACAAAGTCCAGCATGATGGGTTTGTAAATGGGACATTTACAAAAGAGGCTTGGAGGATGGCATTGCGGCAGTTCAATGAGAAAACACAATTGTCTTACACACTGTCTAACTTGAAAAATAGGTTCAAGAATCTGAAGAAATGGTATGCTATGTACCTTAATCTTAAGAGCAGGTCTGGTTGGGGTTGGGATGATTAAAAAAATATGCCAGTCCAACCTTCGGAAGATGCTTGGGAGGAAATGTTTGCGGTTTATGTATACAATACATAAGTAGTGTCATATTTCACATGGTTAACACATGACATGGGCTATGTGATTTTTTTCAGATTAATAAAGATTACAAGACTTTGAAAGGAAAGTCCTTTAATTTCATGGACCAAATGCACATTATTACTTCCACTTCAATGGCAAGGGGTGACCTAGGTGCAGGGGACTTTGGCAACTCTTACTTGGACCAACGCGATGAACCTAACATGGATGATGATGACCTATTATTTGACATGATCCAAAATGATGGTGATCATGATCCTGTTGACAATCAGCAGCCAAGTTTAACTGAAGACATACCACCCCATTCTACTGATCATACCCCCACCCCCAACAACACACCACACAACACAGCTACTATTGCACAGACATCAGGTAGAAAAAAAAGACGTTTAACAGATTCTTGCAATGAGTCACTTGAAAAGATTGCCAAGTTAGGAGAGGAGAGGCTAGCTCTTCAAAAAGAGGCACTTGATCTCCAGAAAAGTGTTGCTCCCCCAGTTTCTTCTGCATTAGACCAATTAATGAAAGTGGATGGCATACCAGATCACCTATTACAAGGCCATAGATGTAATGAAGGGGGTGGATGACCGTTGCATCTTCCTTGGCCTTCCAGTACATCTTCGGCTTGGTTAGATTCTAAGCTGCCTTGGTTACATGTGATGCCCACCATATCCTTTTCTTCATAACCATTTTGTACAAATTACACTATGTCTCTGTAACTTAATTAATTTTCTATAAATATGTAATGCTTAATTATCATGGTAGATGTTGTGATATGACATATGTCTGCAAGTTAATCATGTGAAATTACTTATGTCTGCAACTGAATTAATATTTTCTGAATATGTGAATTCACTTATTATCATGGTAAATGTTGTGATCTGATATGTGTCATATGTACTGATATTGTGAAATTACATATGTCTACTGATATTATAAATTACATATGTCTGCAAGTTAGTTTTTTCTTAACATCATAAATTCATTAGCATAGTCTACTGATCATGTGACATGGAATTTCCTTCCATTTCAGTGGTACATATGATATGTACTCATTCTTCATTATATGCATGTTGTCATAGTAGGTTTCCCTCGGTCTAATGGATCTTAATAATGCTCCCACTTGTCAATTTCTACACATATTCATGGATGAGGAAGACTACTGGGAGGAGGTGGATGATACACTAATCCTTCTGCATACCACCCCGGTATCTAGTCCGGCACCAGGTAGGTCAATGCATACTAATGAGGGACAAGGTCATAGATGGGTTAAAGAGGTAATGTCTGGGCATTTAGGTAGATCATACTCTTCTTTTCGCATCCATCCAAGTATGTTTGTGAAATTGAGGGACAAACTAATAGACAAGGGTGTCTTACAAGACACCAAAAATATGTCTGCCACCGAACAATTGGCAATCTTCCTGTTAGAGGTCGGGCATGGGATTGGTAATAGGCTGTTGAGAGAATGGTTTCAACATTCTGGAGACCATCAGTAGGCATTTTAATAATGTTCTCATGGGAGTGCTAGCAATACGACGTTATTACATAAAGATGCCCACCGAAGATATCCTTGTGCATCGGAAGATTCGGCATGATCCAAAGTTCTACCCTTTCTTCAAGGTGATGGCATGATTCATTTCCAAGTTCTACACAATGCAATATCATACATGTATCGAATGACATTTGTTGTATGATCCGTAGAATGCTATTGGTGCAATTGATGGGACTCATATCTTCGCCAAAGTTCCTTTGGTTGACCAACCTCGATACCGAAATCGAAAAGGGGAACATCACAAAATGTGATGGGATGTGTTGATTTTGATATGATATTCAGAAGTGTGGTCATTGGATGGGAGGGCTCCGTAGCTGATATGCGAGTGTTGAGATGGGCACTTGAGAGTGGAGGTTTGAAGGTACCCGAAGGTATTATCTTCATACTTAAATTGATGATATATGAAATGCATAATTCCAATTTTTTTACGATAAAATATCAATTGGCTGAGTAGGTAAATATTTCTTGGTGGATGCTGGTTATGCAAACACTCCCCAATTTCTAGCACCGTATCGTGGCATCAGGTACCATCTATCTGAGTACAACTCCACTAGGCGCACCCGAATTTGATATAGGAGTAAAAAAGACCTATTCAACCACAGACATGCACAACTTCGTAATGTTGTTGAGCGTGCATTCGGTGTGCTGAAAGCACGGTTTACCATTTTGGTAAAACGTCGCAACTACCCATTAAAACACAAGCCAGAATTGTTATGGCATGTTGTGTCCTCCATAATTTCATACGCATGGAAGGAGGTCTTGACTATATATTCGTCGAGGACAATGCGATGACGAGTGGAAGGGGATGAGGATGTCCAACAGGATGACCACGTGCCTCGAAGTGAAGCTGCCCGGGGGGACAGATTCCGGAATGAATTGGCCACCAGATTATGGAAACAACACACTGCTAGAGGGTATTTGCTAAACACATACACTTGTAACAATATAATTCTACCCATACATGTGAATTTATCATAATGACATCCCACCATATGTGCAGGGCACCTGTACACGAAGATACTCGGGATTTACAAGCCGATGCTTGCACGAACAATAGTTCTGTGTAATTTCATGTTTAAGTACAATACTACATAAGTACAATAGTACATGTTAACATGCACCTGTTATCAATACTTTTTGTGTTTTTGTCGTTTGAACAATTTTAATTTCTCAGTGGCATGTATTTTGTTACTTTGTTTCATTTCATAGTTATCATGACTTATCTGTGCATTTCGTGGAGCATGTGATGTTCATTAGCATGTGAAGCATCCTCTGTACTTTTCACAGGTTTTAATATATTTTGTTGCCTTAACTAATATGCAGATATGAGCAGGTGTTTTTGTGGCATGAGGGTCATGCCTGTATGATATATGTGGTATAACAGGTACTATTGTGGCATCAGGTCATGCCGTCTAATTTCTGTGGTATAGCAGGTACTGTTGTGGCATGAGGGTCATGTCTGTGGTATAAGCAGGTACTGTTGTGGCCTGAGGGCCAGCACATGGTTCATGTATGTTATTTTTGTGCTGCAGGTAGTGACAGGTGTCTATGTCATGGTTGATACACTTATTACACTGTTGGTAGTTTATATTTTGTAGATGCTGTGATATAGTGATGGCAGCTGAAACTTTTGATTTGTGGACATGTTATTATAGATGATTGTAATTAGATTGTATTTCTTGGTATGTCACTAACTTTTTATGCAGGTTACATGGGCAATGATGATGGGAAGGAGCATTATGAGAAGAATGTTTAATTGGGAGGTATGACACTTGTAACCCCAACCATGGTGTTACTCTCTACTATACGTAGGATGGCCATTTTTTTTGGCAACCACTATAGTACTTGAATAATCTTCCTTGGTTGGTTAGGATGCTTGTGTCTTCCTTCCAGGAATTTCTTTCATGCTACATCATACCCAACTGAGCCCATTTTCTTCATTATACAGCATTGGTAATGTTAATTAAGGTCTCCACCTTGTACCTTGTCATTTCATCTAGGAAATCTTCATGTATGGCTTCACCACTAGGAGTTGTGTATAGAAAAGACAATGGTATTATTTGCGAGTGCGGAGCAGGATGGTGTATTACTCGCGTGTCACATAGTAGTGCCAATCCAGACATCCATACTATTGTTGTCCATTGTTGGTGAGTTCAGTCATCATCGAATTTGCTACTAGTCAGTTGTGGGCATACATAACTTATCACTTTATGTAGGCAAAATCTGGCAATGCTTGTAAATTTTTATGTGGGTTGATGAGGTCTTACAATGTCCTTGTGGGAAGGGACACTGTCGAAAGCGCACTTCCAAGACTTCGAAGTCTTATGGTAGGAGTTTATACGTTTGCCCTCAATCTACGGTAAGTATTTCATATGGCTAATCCTATTCATATATGTTACTTATTCTACACATTATTAACAATGAATAATTTTTTACCTGCAAGGCTGATGATCGTGGGTTAGGCTGTGGCTTCTTTCAATGGGTATCGGACTCGTGCAACAATGGGCATACGCAAGTTGGGGAAGAAGAAAAAGGAAAGCATTCTGTCCATGCATTTCAGACTTTGCTTGAAAAAGAGAAGTTGCAGCCGACAGCAAGAAGGAATTGTGTGAACGACTGTTAGACTCATTCAAAAAGTTAAATATGTAAACAGTAGACAACCCATGTTTCTACAGTTATCAATTATCTTTTGTTGTAGTATGTGAAAGTCATTGTAATTATGTGTGACATTTGTCAAACTTTTTAGTTTGCTTTCTTGTATTATGTATTTGTCATTGTAATTTTGTTATATGTGCAATGACAATAGCCGCCTTAGATGTTCATTATTGTTATTTCTGTGTTCAAAAAATATCACCTTCTGTTGTGCAAATGGTCATAGTATTATTTTGTGATGTCCACTTATCAAATTTGCACATCAAACACTCCAAATTGTTTTTACATGCATCACTAAGTAGTAGGTCAACATGTTTTAACTATGTAAGGAAAATGTATACACATACATATATGAGTATAGTTATGTAAGGAAAATATATACACAGATAAGAATGAGTGTTAGAAAAGATGCCCACCGAATAAAAAATATTAAATTTTTATAATTTTGTCTAAGTCCTAATGTTCAAAATGAAAGAATGATATCTCCTGACTTGAAACATTGTCAAAGTTCACAAATTTTTTATTTACTATTCACAAACATTGTCAAAGTTCAAAATATTTCCAACTCTACAAAATTTATATATAATTATCACCATGTTCATAAATGATCTTTTTCATTTGTATAATCCATCTGAAAGGCTAATTTTTTTTTAAGTTCACAAAATTTATACTTCATTTTCACCATGTACAAAAATATTCATTTTTTTCTTAGTTTAATCCGTCTAGGGCTCATAAATTTCTTCAGTCCACAATTTTTATTTTACTTTTCACCAAATACACAAATATTTCTTTTATGTTTGGATGATCTACCCCAAAGACTTCAAAAAAATCTCAAATTCAATACTTTTTAATTCATTCCCACCACATACACAAATATTTTTTTTATGTTAACTTCATCGGCTCCAGGGTCTCAGAAATTTACTAAGTCCACAAATTCTTTATTTACATTCATCATGTACACAAATGTTTATTTTATTTTTGTTTAATCCGCCTAGAATTCTTTTTATGTTTCTTTAATACTTATTCTTATTATTAACTTGACAGATACCAACAGGGAATGGTAGATGCCCTTGCCAGTGGGGATAGTAAGGGTAATATGGTCCAAAAAAATGACATATCCCAGTTGCCATCCATGTTCCCACCAAATGGAGAATACAATCAAAATTCGAGTTAACCTAGCAAATACCAAATGACATAAGATTAGAGAATAAGCATAAGTTATCCTGGAATGACTTACACCTATTCCGCCCTCGATATAATCCGATACCAAACATGACCTAGAAGTCCTAATGGAAGTCTAAGTGTCCTAGGATAGAGGTTAACACAGGTTTCCTATTTTTCCGAGTTCGGTTCTAGTCGCGACGCCGCGATATGACGCGACAAGGTCGCGACATGGCGGGGCGCCGGGACTATGTCGCAGTCACCTAGGGCATCGCCTCTCTAACTGTTGTGTCATTTCCATGTCTGTGCTTAGTGTATTTGTTGTTTGATTATGTGTTGTGTATATATTGTCACTTTTGTGCTTATTATGTCTGTTTATTGTCAAAAAAAAAATCAAAAAATCAAAAAATTACGAAAAGAGGTCGTCACAGGTATGTCGGTAAGTATTTCTTCCTTACTCCCCCACATTACTATATGGTATTCTACCTATTATATCATTTCAAGGACCGCTGGTTCTCAGTGTGCTCTAGGATTGGAGTTCCCCTTTACCAAAATACTGATAATCCAGGTGCACATTGTTAATCGTTGGATAGGTCGTTGAGTTGTGTAAGTTCGGGGACGATGGATTAAGGCATGCACTGCAGTTGTAGGTAGTCTCTTGACACCGTTCTTATTCGACTTAACAATATTATCCTTCATATATTTTCTATTTTCTCCTTTTCTTTGTAATTGTTTTGATGATTTCTTTTATTTTAGCCCAACATGCATCATGTAGGACTTTGAGCTTTCTTGACTCATTCCTAACTATTGATGAGCCCTTGTTGAGTGCCCAATCATCCTTCATATTCCAAACAAGAAATCCAATTCCACTCCGAATCGGAAGGTTTGCCTCCGAGTGAGTTGTTCCCGTCAGTTTGACAAGAATTTTCTTGTCTGGATTCTCTATCCAATTTTCGTCATATTCTTTTGATCCGTTTTGGTTGCGAACCGCTCCCAGGACAGAGTCATGAGTTACCTTCCTGGCGCTCACATGTCCCTTCAAAACGAAACCTGCAGGCCAATCGGCTAGGGTACTTCTCAATTGAGGGGTTGATCGTCCTCTTCTTTTCTCCTTCTCGTCCAGACTTGTGCTTTTCTTTGCATTCTGCTCGAGCAACTAACTTGGGGCTTTCATAAAGATTCCAATTGCTAGTTGGTTAGATCGGGTGTCTCTTTACCTTGGCTCCCACTTTTCAGTCCACTCCGCATCATTTCCGTTCCGCCGACACTTCGTGACACCTCCACTCCACTTCCGCTTCGTTTCCTTGCAAAGTGGAAGCCAAGGAGGGGCAATCTGTAGACACCCAATTCTGACTAATGAGTTGAACCATATTTCTTGTTATCTTAGTGAGCCCCTATTTGGTCACTCACCTTGAGCCCATCATTAGCCTTGTTTTGGGCCCATTAACAACCCAAATTGCCTTGAAATCCTACCCATTATCACTTTGAGAGTCCTTAGGCCTAAATAACCATTATCCTTTCACATGATTGGCTGATAATTCGTAGATAAATGACTTCCTTGACGCGTCGTATCGTAGCGCCGCATCTCAGTGTAGCGTCGCTACAGGCCGCCGCGACAGCCCAGACACATCCATGCACGTGGGCATACTGTCGCGACACCCCGCCCTGTCGCGTCTCCATGTCGCGGCCCTACGATGCACCCCGTCAGCAGCTGCGCATGTTGGCTTCCACCACCAACTCCTATTTATCCTCCCATGGGTTTATCTTTATCCCCAGGAAATATCTCAACCCCTTGGGCGGGATTTGGGCCCTAGGGACTCTCTTGGGGATCCCAAGGACTCTCCCATGCGATTTTGACTAACATTTATCTCCCATTTTACTTATTATCCATTTTTATGAGAAATTCTCACTCAAAAATCTATAAAAGCAAGGCCCTCTCCTCATGAATGGGGGAGCTCCGATTTTCACCCCGAAGGGCTGCCGAATTCTCCACTGAGTTATACTTAGCCTCGTAGCCCTCCCATTTCCACTCCTTCCTTCACATTCCATTCCACAAAACTTGCTCATTTCATCATCCATGGAGTGTGGAGCGTAAGGACGGCGACTCCAACCCCTTGCAGAAGCCATTGCACGACATTTGGGACTGCATCCATGCTAGGGAATCGCCCTCATGGGGCTCATTCTCCTCTCCTTCCCATTCCCTCTATTTCCTCATGCATTTTATGTTATTTCTAGATAGGTTGCATGCCACTTTCCCTCCCACGTTTTCACACACCCTAGGGGTTTAAAAAAATCACCCCCAGGTTCGTTCCCACCATGATCCTTCCTTTCTTTTCATTTTGAATGGATACTACTCTTAACTCATTTTAATAGGGATTTTGTTGTTTCTTCTTTATTTTGGCAGGCACCCAAACTATTTTCCACGAGGAGCTCTCATCCTCCGGCCGGCTGGAGGATGGGAAGAAGGTCCAACCATCAATCTCCCGCACAATAA
Organism: Colocasia esculenta; assembly: GCA_014218235.1. Lineage (NCBI taxonomy): Eukaryota > Viridiplantae > Streptophyta > Magnoliopsida > Alismatales > Araceae > Colocasia > Colocasia esculenta. The sequence goes on along the minus strand of CM024755.1, from coordinate 186,107,718 downwards.
AGAACGCGACGGCAGAGGGAGACACGTCCAGATAGAGCGACACGTTACCAGCACCATCGCGGCAGGTGAGACTGCCGCGATACCAGGTCCGCCTCCATTCTCTCTCCCTTTCCTAGAATAGTTAGCCCCTCACATTTTCTTCTCATTAGGCAACTTTCTAGGTGGCGATCACATCCTATTTTCCATGCCATTAGATTTAATACGCGTTTGCGTGTTGAGGGGGGGCACAATCCCCATGATTATAGTGGTCACCATTGGAAGGAGAATCCCAACCCGACATGGGGTTTCCATGTTTATCCATGGAGAAATCAGGACGATTTTAGGGAAAGAAACCCAAACGCAATCAGAGAAGTTGACATCCATTTTGTTGCCGTCTACATGAAGTAGACGTCAATCGATTTCGACGTCAAGATCCTCAAGCCTGACTGTAAATGGCACATAGCATGCTGTCAACTAGCAGCCAACGTCACAATATGTTGACGTCAAAAAGAAACTTGGGCAACAATTAAATCATAACAACAAATGATAAAATGTACATAAAAATCTAGGGCCTTACACCCTATCCCCCTAAAAGAAACTTCGTCCCTAAAGTTAGAGCAAAGGTACTAACCAAGCAATGGTACTAATAATTGAGCAAGTAATATAATAATTTAACAACTGAATAGGTACTAAAGTAAATAAACAGAAAGGTACACAGGTCCACAAGTACTGCCAACTCAGCGCAACTACACATGGTCTCAACTTCGGTAAGCATGCACCGAGCACACCACGAAACTACATAAACAGATGGTAAGCCCTCGTATGGACAACATACACTAGCCACAACCCAGCCTCCACTAGTTAGTGGTCAGTTGTGCCCACCGGCGTCTTACCGCTCGACCACAAGTCTAGGCCTCCCCTCCCGTCAGAGTGAGACGCATGGACAAACACAACCACAAGCTGTAGTCTGGCCAGACTACGGTCCCATGCCTGTCCTCCCAGCACGGCTCCGGAACCCTAAGAGGCGAAGCAGTGAGAATGGACTAGCTAGACCGCATCACGACATTCCAAACTCCACGGGACCCGGACCAACTAAGAGAGCTCTGCAAACTGATGAACAACCTATCTCCATATATATATAATATTAGTGATAAACAAAACCATGGAAATATTTGACTAACATATTTTTCTGAAGTTTGTAACATGTATCAAATAAAATAAATTCTGTAAGTTGGTTACACTCATTTAATTTAGAAGTCAAAGGCATATGATTTATCTAAGTTCACATCGACTATTATTTTAATAACACATCAATATAATATACTTAAACATCGACTATGTTTCAACATCAATTACCTTTACATCGATTACAGTCTACTTAAACATCGATTACTCTCACATCGATTATGTTTCAACATCGATTACATTTAACATTGATTACATCTCAACATCGATTTCACTTAAACATCAATTTCATTTAAACATCATTTACATTCAAAAATCGATTTCACTTGAACATCGATTATGTTTCAACATCAATTTCATTTTAACATTAATTACAATCAAACATCGATTACATCTCAACATCAATTTCACTTAAACATCGATTATTGTTTCAACATCGATTTCATTTAAACATCGATTACATTTCGACATCGATTTCATTTCAACATCGATTACATTTCGACATCAATTTTACTTAAACATCGATTACATTCCAACATCGATTACGCTCACATCGACTTCATTTGAACATCGATTATTTTTAGACATCGAATTTCTTTTGAACATCAACTCTCTATGAACATCGATTATGTTTATACATCGACTATCTCTGAACATCGGCTCTCCTCAAACATCGATTATGTTTTGGACATTGATACTTTGATAATGACCTTTACAATTATTATATTGATTATAGTTTCAAATAAGGTCTCATTAAATATGATAAAATTGTGTTAATCTTATTTTTGCCTCACAGTTCCTTTCAAATTAATTTTGAAATGTTGAGTGTTTCAAATCTTTCCGTAAATTGTCGTGTATCCTTTGCACTAAGGCATTTATTGTTTATCATGGGTATAGTATCTATGCACGTCATCTTTTACTGATTATCACTTTCATGACATATCAGCTAGAACTATAAATGATGACAGAATGGCGTTTCCTTTTTAGTATATCCTCCTGCAGTATGGCCAGTGACATTGACTGACAATTTAGATACATTTGAGTTGTCTATCTTGTAGCATTTATTGTCTGCAGGTGTCCGATAGTCACACACGTTTACAATGTTTGACATATTGTGTTGACCGGAACGAGGAAATATCCACATGATCTCCCTCTCACTATGTCTCTATCCAAGCATTTATTATCAGCAGATTTTTCGGGTTTCTTACGATAGACCTGCTACAAATGTCAGGAGACACGTTTCAAGATGAGAGACAATGGACACTTCAATGGATATTTCCTCAAGAGAAGATAAATAGAAGTGAGTTGATGCTATGGAAGATAATCCTTTCGGATAGAAAGATAGAAGAGCTCGATCCTTCATTTAGAAACAGTCTCTTGCTCGTAGCTCTCCACAAGCACTGCTCCTCTGTTTCTTCTAGAGTGTGAGAGCTTGTTTTAGATCTGAGAGAAACACTTCTTAGTGTAATTCTTTTTGTCTCTCAGTTTCTGCCTTAGATCAAGCATTGTATTGTTGGTATTAGCTTGGTCTAGGGGCCATCACCTCTTTACTCTTCTTAGAGTGCTCCTCTTCATCTGTGAAGAGAGGACCTGCTGTGGAGTGGGTGGTTTCTTCCCTTTTGTAAAAAGGAAGACCTGCTGTAACAGGTGGTGTATTGCCTCTTCGTGGAGTGAAGAGAAGGCCAGTTGATGCTAGATATGTAAGTGTCCTTGAGGGGACTGTACCCTTGGTTAGTGGAATCCCAAGTTGTTACTTCGGGACTGAACGTAGGACTCCTTTTGATAGGAGATCTAAACCTGGATGTTGTTCATGTGATTGCTTTTATCTCCTTATCCGCTGCTCATTAAATCTAATTGTTTCGTTTAGTGCTTCTAAAGTTTCTTTTCTTCTCAAAATATTTCTAGGATAAATTTTTAGCAATCTATTCACCCCCCCCCCCCCTCTGGGCTTGCAACTTGGTCAACAAGTGGTATCAGAGTTGAATCCCTTCGAGTAAGTAGATCTCACAATCTGAAGAGCAAAGATAAATGCCAGCCCAAGGTCATGCAGAGGGACAATCTGTCAACATGCCTCCACTGTTTGATGGAGAAGATTACAACTACTAGAAGACAAGAATGGAGTTCTTTCTTCAAGGTCTTGATTTTCAAATATGAACAATAATAGAAGATGGAGATCTGGTAGTCACCAACACCAAAGATAAGTGGATAGATGATGACAAGAAAAAACTATCTCAGAACAGCAAGGCCAAGAGTATATTGTGTTGTTCTCTAAGCAAGAAGGAATTCAAGAGAATATCTGCATGCAGGTCGGCTAAAGAAATGTGGGATAAGATGAAACTCACCCACGAAGGAACAGATAGGGTAAAAGAAACCAGAATTGATATATTGGTAGCACAATATGAAAGGTTCCAAATGCATTCAGGAGAATCTATCTTCCAGATATACAGTCGCTTTACAGATATCACAAATGGCCTAGCTGGGCTAGACAAAAGATATGAGATAGGAGATATGGTGTGAAAATACTAAGATCCTTGTCAACTTCATGGACTCCAAAAGTAACAGCCATAGAAGAAGCAAATGATCTCATGTCAATGTCTCTCGAAAAACACATTGGGTCTCTAATGGCTCATGAGATAAACATGGAAAGGCTGGAAGAATCCTCCAGCAAGAAAAAGTAGAACAATGCCCTCAAGGCAGCAAAAAATATATTTAAAAGTGAATCAAAAGGTGAAAGAAGTGAAGAGAATAGTAAAGATGAAGAAGCTTTCTTCTCCAGACGACTGCAAAGAATTCTGGCCAAAAAGAAGTATCAGTTAGGAAGGAGAAACTTCAAGAAAGGCAAAGAATTCAAAAGACTTGAGCCTATCTGCTATGAATGCAAGAAGCTTGGACACCTTAAGGCTGACTGTCTGAAACTTAAGAAGGCAGAATTCAAAAAAAAAGATAATACTAAGAAATTCAAAAGATACAAGAAGAAGGCAATGGTTGTTGCATGAAACCATGAAGGAGACTCAAGTAGTGAGTCAAGTTCCAGTAAAGAAGAAGAAGAAAAGGCCAACCTATCCTTTATGACAAACATTGATGATAAGGTAACCTCAAACTCTTCCTTTACTTCATGTAATGATTCTGATTCTGACTCTGATACTCTAGAATAAGCATTCAATGAATTATATGGTAAATATAAAGATGTATGTAAATAATTAAAATTAATCAAGAAAAATTATGCATGTCTTGAAATAACTAACTCATATTTAATGTTAGAAATAGAACAATTAGAAAAGCAAATTCTAGAACTAAAAAGGAGATATGAGTTGTTATGCGAAGATGTAAAAAATAAAAATGAAAAGATATTAAGTCTAGAAAGCCAAGAAACTATAAGCAAATTTAAAAAGAAAATTGAAGTATTAACAAAAGACAATGAGTATTTAACAGCCACAATTGAAAAATTGACCAATGGAAGATCTTCATAAATATTAAAAGGGGCAAGAAGATCAGGTAGAAAAAATAAAGAATTGGGTATACACCACCAGAAAATGAAGAAACAATTATATATCCTAAAATATATCTGTTACCAAGATTTGTAGCTGAACAGGAACCTGGTTATAAAACAAAGGTGAATAAACACAGCAAACCAAGCAAAATAACAAATGATATTTTATGTTGCACTCATTCTAATAAATGGGTCGTACGAAAAATACTTGTACAAGGAAACACCTAAAGTGGATTCTTAAAAGGGATTTTGTAGAAGCTAACCAATCACGACCCAAAAGAACTTGGGTACCCAAATCTCATTGATTTGTTGCAAGAAAGCCTTAGAGCATCAAAGTGGTACCTAGACAGCGGGTGCTCAATGGTAAAGGTACAGTCATTGGTTGTGGATCAGTTGGAAGCAAAGACAAAACATTGATAGAAGAAGTTCTCTACGTTGAAGGTCTCAAACACAATTTGATTAGCATAAGTCATCTATGCGATAAGGGTCATCAAATAAAGTTTCAAGAATCCAAGTGCTTAATCATCAAGGAAGGGACAACAATTTTCGAAGCCTATGGGGAAAGAAATCTCTATGTACTACATTTGGAAGATCTGAAAGGTCAAGATATATGTCTGGCTGCTAACAAAGAGCAAAATGCCGAACTATGGCACAGAAGACTAGGACATGCCAGCTTGGATGGAATCAGAAAACTCATCATGCATGACCTAGTGGAAGGCTTACCTAAGATAAATTCAAAACTGGATAAGATCTGTGAACCATATGCAAAGGGAAACATGCCAATCTTCTTTCAAATCCAAGACAATTATCACCACCTCCAAGCCTTTAGAACTGCTTCATATGGACTCATTTGGACCTATGAGAACTACAAGTCTAGGTGGGAAGAATTTCAGATTCGTTATTGTTGATGATTTCTCAAGATACACATGGGTCTCTTTTCTTGAACACAAAGGTGACACATTTGAAGCATTTGTCAAGTTCAGCAAGCTAGTTCAGAAAGATAAGAAGTTCAGCATTATAAGTATTCAATCAGATCATGGAGGAGAATTTCAAAACGACAGGTTTGCATAATTCTGTCATGATCTAGGTATTGAACACAACTTCTCTGCACCAAGAACACCACAACAGAATGGAGTAGCTGGAAGGAAAAATAGAATTTTATTGGACATGGCAAGAACAATGTTATTTGAATACAACCTTCCAAGATATTTCTGGGCAGAAGCAATTAATACAGCTTGCTACATAATCAATAGATCTATGATTAGGCATATATTAAAGAAGACAACATATGATTGTACAAGCAGAAGAAACGCAAGATCAGTCATCTCATAACATTTGGATGCCCTTGCTTCATTCACAACAATGGTAAGTCAAATATTGGTAAGTCGGATCCTATATCCGATGAAGGTATTTTTATGGGTTACACTTCAAAACCCAAAGGTTATAGAGTTTTCAATAAGCGAAGTCTATTAATTGAACAAACTGTACATGTTATTTTTTATGAATCTAATCCCTTTTTGAGAAAGGAAATTGTTAGTGATGATGAAGGCACAGAGAACCTATCCGAGAAAATGAAGCAAATATTCGTCAATGACAATGAAGATCCACCCTTGTAAGAACTACGATAGAAAGATCTAATCCATAAAGATCTTCCCAGGGAATGGAGATACAAAAAGAGCCATCCAGTAGAAAACATAATTGGAGATCCAAATGCTGGGGTAAGAACTAGAGATAATACTATTCCTTGTGATTATCTAGCTTTTGTTTCTCAAATAGAGCCGAAGACAGTCAATGAAGTACTGACTGATGAATCTTGGATTTTTAGCCATGCAAGATGAACTAAATTAGTTCAAAAGAAACTAGGTCTGGTCCTTTGTGCCTAGACCATTTGATCATCTTGTTATTGGCACCAAATGGGTGTTTAGAAATAAATTGGATGAAGTTGGTGTTATTATTAGAAATAATGCTAGATTGGTTGTTCAATGCTGTTCCCAAGAAGAAGTCATAGATTTTGATGACACATATGTACCAGTAGCTAGACTTGAGGCTATTCAGATTTTACTAGCTTATGCATCTGCATTGGACTTAAAGCGTTTTCAAATGGATGTAAAATTAGTCTTTTTGAATGATTTTATAAAGGAGGAAGTCTATGTAGAACAACCTCCTGGTTTCGATGACTTAGATTATCCTAATCATGTTTTTAAATTACATAAAGCTTTATATGGTCTAAAACAAGCACCTAGAGCTTGGTATGAAAGACTCAGTACATTTCTATTAGATCATGAGTTTAGTAGAGGTAAAGTAGATAGTACTCTATTCATTAAATCTTGTGCTAAATATATATTAATTGTGCAAATTTATGTTGATGACATTATCTTTGGATCTACTGATGAATCCTTGTGCAAGTATTTTGAAAAGTTAATGCACGGAGAATTGAAATTAGCATGATGGGAGAACTCAACTATTTCCTTGGACTACAAATCAAGCAAGGCAAGGAAGGAACTCACATCAGTCAAATCAAATACACCAAGGAATTATTAAAGAAATTCAGATTTGAAAATGCCAAGCCACTATCTACTCCCATGAGCACATCAACAAGGTTAGATAGTGATTCAGAAGGTAAGAAGATGGACCAGAAACATTATAGAGGTATGATTTGTTCACTGCTTTACTTAATTGCAAGTAGACCTGATATTTTATTTAGTGTATGCATGTGTGCTAGGTATCAATCTGATCCTAAGGAATCACACCTTATTTCAGTAAAAAGGATTTTTTGATATTTAGTTCTTACTCACAACTTAGGTCTTTGGTATCCTAAAACCTGCGAAACAAATTTGATTGGATACTCGGATGCTGACTATGCTGGATGCAAAGTGGATAGAAAAAGCACTAGTGGTTGTTGTCAATTTCTTGCAAGATGTTTAATATCATGGTCTTCAAAGAAACAAAACTCAGTAGCCTTATCAACTGCTGAAACTGAATACGTGGCTGCTGGGAGCTACTGTACACAACTCCTTTGGATCAAACAACAGCTTGAAGACTATGGACTGCACATCAAAACCATTCCACTGTTATGTGACAATACCAGTGCCATAAATCTCACCAAGAATCCTGTACAGCACTCTAGGACCAAGCATATTGAGGTTACGTATTATTTTATTAGAGATCATGTAGCAAATGGTAATATTAGTATTTCTTATATAGACACTCTAAATCAATTAGCAGACATCTTTACAAAAGCCTTACCTGAAGAGAGATTTACCTCTCTGAGACGGGAATTAGGCATGTGCAATTTGTAACAGATTTATCTGCATATAACTGAAATAAATAAATCTATTTTAGAACAAGATTTAACCCCCTCTCCTCTATATAAATTAATTATATTCTCTCCTATATTCTTTTCGCTTTTGCAATTATTGCTCCGCCTTTTTCACTTTACCTTTCTTTGTTTTATATCACTGGCAACTCATCCCTTACCCCTTTCGACTCCAAGGTCGGCAAAACCCTCCATCGACTCCACAGAGCCCTCTTCCTTCTTCAAGAGACTTTTGATTCTTCCCGCTAAATTTCATGAGGGGTTTTACTCATCTTTCTCCTAGGATCATTTAGAATCTTCTCTTGTCAATTTCCATGCCCACTTCTAGGAGTTCTAGCAATTTGGGTGGCTATAGTGCGATGTTCCTCACGGCCGAGCAGCTCGAGAGGTTTTAGGTAGTCAAGATCAAGGTTTGCAGCAACAAGGCAGTTGATTTGGCAAACTTAGAGAAGCATGGAATGGTATGTGTGATTGAAGCGCTTGAGAGGATGAAATGGACAAGGCTGTGTACTGTTTCTGAACCTAGCTACTCGCATTTGGTGAAGGCATTCTACACCTGCCTTCAATCTGAAGATGGGGGAATACTTACTTCTTTTGTTAAAGGAAAGAACATTCACATCACTTTTGATCTGCTGGAAGAACTATTTGGATTTTCTAAGGAAGGTTACAGTTTGGTAGACATTGTAGATATTCATGCTAAAGGACTTGGGATTATCAGAATAGAGTATAAGCTCAGGGAAGGAAAAATTGATATAAATCAGTTTACAACTTTCAATAGGCTACTGCACTTTATTGTTTGTCAGATTCTAGTACCTGGCAGTCGCACCTTTTCTCAATGTACAAAAGGAGATGTCGATATCATGTTCTGGGCAGTGCAAAATTAGAAAGTAAATATGGCCCAATTATGTTTGAAGAATGAAGTCTACAACTGAACTCATTTGGGATAAGAAGAACAAGCTGGCAATACCTCTTCCCTATCCTCATCTACTCACAAGAATCATCCAGCATTTTGAGGTAGATCTGGAAGGGGAATTGTTAGAGAGAATGGGGCAGCCCATCCGAACAAGAAACTTGAAGGAAAGTTGATTCACTCTGTCTGCTAATGTGTGGTCGAAGTTCTCCATGGCTGAAGGAGGTGCCATTATGGGAGACACTCATAGTACAGAAGTTCCATCCTTTCAAGGAGCTGAGACTAAAGTTGTAGATATTGAACCAGCTGCATCCCTACCTACTGGCCGAAGGATTGAGGACATTGCTCCTGAGCATATTGAGCCAATTGAGCCATATGGGCAACTAGATGAAAAAAGTGTACCTGAGCCTGACTTGGTAATTCTTATTGTACAGGAAACTTTTGCTAGTACCATTGAGGAAGTAGCTCCTTGTAACGACCCTCTTCATACTAGTACAATTATACCAATCCCCATCGGTATAAAGGGCGTCGTCACAGTGGGACATGTACCCAACACTAGTCGATAGGTTGATATGTACCTGGATAGCAATAGAGTACAGCAGAATAAAATAAATAACTCAACTTTTTAATCCATCACCAACACACATTCCACAATCTAAATAGTGAAATAGAAAGACAATGTCCATATTAATACAAGATAAAAGAACTACATTGTCCAAATATTGTCCATACAATAATTCTTTTCATACTATGAGAAAAAGAAAAGTACAACTAGTAGAAGCTCCACAAAATAGTCTTCTAAATGGCGATCCTCACTAAGCTTCCTTCTAGTACACAATACTTGTCAACCTGTATGCCGAAGCAAGAGTGAGTCCAAAGACTCAGCAAGCAAACCAAAGACTTAAACTTAAACATGTCACACTTGCACTAAGCCATTAACATTAAAGAGATGCACACTATCATCAAATCACAAGGGTACACACGGTCCTTACTCTTAACTAGGAACACATATTTTATTCACATGAGCATGCTTTAGTCTATCATATTTCTATTCTAAATCATGAGCATTACATTATACACATGTACATATTCATACACCTAACATGTAGCATGGTTCGTCCACACATTATTTCATTCCATAGATATCTCTACCACTAAAGCATAAAATTGAGCATAAGGGAAAAGAACAAGCTAGCATGATGACTACTTTCTTTTCACATGCACTTTTTGTATTTAATTGTACAATTTGCTTGCTGTTTTAACATAATAAAACCACATACACATAGCTTCACATTTTATAGCATGAATTGAAGGTTAAAACATGGTAAAACCATTTAGCAACAATAAGTATTTAAGTATGAAACTTTATACTAATTGAGCATTTCAACTAGCATGGAGTCCAAATATTATTCATGCATTTACCATGTTCATAATCACACATTACTTGCTGTTCTTATATGCATTACATTCAATTATATGGATCTATAATTATTCACATATTATCTTATCCCTTCGACAAGTCTACATGTTCATATTTTGTGTTGCATAAATAACATGGTTGTCTAAGTTTACTCACATACACCATTACATGACGAATTGTAAACTACATGATATGATACTAAGCATGGCATTTCAATTGAGATATTAACCTATGGAAAACATAAACATAGTATGCTAATAAACTAGTTTTCACATGGGAGCACACACTCATTTGCATTAACTCTCCCTCACATCTCATTTCACATAATTATCATATCATTTACTCTTGTTTTCGCCTATCACATATCATATCATTTGCACTCACCATGTGCCACATTCACATATCATTTCACACTTTATTCATATTTCATTGCTTAAACAAATTACCATGACACATAGTCCTAACTACCAGTAGAGGACACTAACAAATATCTCATTCTCATAACTTACCGCATAACACAACTCATCACATCTCATAACACATAACACATAACACAACTCATAATCACATACCCACCACCTAGGCAATATATTGGTGAATCTTGGTAACTGCACAGATCGGGAGAAGCCCTCTCCACCCTATCCAGTGGTACTTGTCCACCTCCAAGATTTCCCTAATGCCTTTAGGACGAACTTTTCACACATAGAGCTTTCCATAGGGACTTTTCTATGTATAGCTCTCGAAGCCTCTAGGGTAGCCATGTCATTTTCGGCCCAATTATTACACATTACATTCACTTTATCGCATTTTCACACATTATTCACATGTTTTACTTACTCTGTTGAATCATTCCACATGTCTCAGTTAACCCTAACATGATACTACTGTTAACAGGATTTAAACACTCAGAAAAATTATCCCAATCATACTGAGATCAATCAGCAAGTAAATCATCTCAATGGACACACTTTAATTTCTATTTTCATGTAAAATTTACCTGAATATTACTTTCTGTTCCCCAATCATATGAGAATTTAACCACAGACTTGTTGAAGGTTTCAGATCATACATGCAAATTTTTCATATTTTTCTGAGCTATACAGGATTTATAGAAAATAAAACACTCATTTACATGCTATTCATAAATCAGTTTAACATGGACTCAAAATGCTAGGATCGAATTAACAGTTCACAAACCTGTGTCTAGCATTCATATTACCAAAGAAATTTTCCCCGAAATTATCTTACGTCATACAATTTTCTGAGATTTTTAACATAACCTACATGTATTCTCTATTTTCAATACAGAAATTACAGTATATTGTATGGTCATGGGAAAATTCCAAATTCTCAAGACATGGATTGAGGTGTAGACACATCCTCCACAAATTATGTGGCACTCAAATACAACATAGATCAGGTAATCAGGAAGCTACCACATTAAGGAGCATATCAAACATGTATTTAACATAATTCTAACAATTCATACTAATTACAGAAAAACATAAAAATCTCACAACACATTCTATTAGCTAATTTACATAACATATAAAATTTACACTATATCCTCATGCGAAGAAGTCCGGAAATTAATCATAAAGGGAAGAACAGTTCACTGTTCTGTCCTTAAGAACTAAACGACAAGGGGCTGGCCGTTCACAGAGGTTGACGGCAGCATCGCATGCCGTCAACACAAGATCGTGACGGCAAGGGATCTTTCCGTCAAGTTCTTGTCTGTGTAAAAACACAGACCGAGCTTGAAAGAAAGGGGAATGTAGGGCTCCAGGACACGAATTAAAACCCACAAAAATACCTAGGACTTAGGGGACATGCACAAGCTTAAGATCTAGGGTTTACTTGCCTTTAAAAAAATCTCCAAATGGATCAAAATGGCGAAAGAAGCTCTCCTTGGGCAGTGCCAAGAAGCCTCCAAAACTCCTTTGCTCCGGGTTCTAGGGGGTTGTAGGCTGCAATCCAGCGCCGGGAAGTCTTCTCCTATGCTTGGACTTCCTCCTTGTCGTGGTAGATCTCCAGAAGATGCCTTCAATCACCGGATCTGAGCTCCCAAAGTCAGGTTTTCTCTCATGCTCCCACTCATAGCTAGGGTTTCACTTTGCAAGAGCCAAGAGGGCTCTTCTAGTTACTAGGGAAGGTAGTTTTATGAGTTGAGAATAGGGGCTTGGCGCACAGGTGATGGAGAGATGTAGGTGACATCTCCCCAATCATGGAGCTAGCCCAATCCATGCTCTCTGCATTCTGCAGTGCACAGAAAATTAGGGAAATAGACGTCCACAAAGCTGGCCGTCTACATACAATTGACGTCCATCGATATGGACGTTTACTTATGATAACGTCCACTCATGTTGACGCCAATATGCTATCGGCCAGAACACCAAAACCATGCAAAGACCTATATTTACACTATGTATATACATACAATGTATAAGGTATAACATGCATATTACTACACCATGCAATCAACAATATTTATACCTAGACATACACATGCATACATAAGTACACTAAGATAATATGTATGTAGATATCTACCTATGCGTACATGATGTTTTACATAAGCGTGACTCAACACGCGACAAAATAAAATGACAAGAATTGCAAGGGCTTCACAATCATTAGGAGGCAATATGAATTAAGTTAGCTAGGAATAATCTACTCCACAAAATAGTTCTTGCATGCACACACTTGATTTGACATATATATATAGTATACACACATGGGTGTAACATACTTATGTACATTATGCATGAAATAGATAGATACTACATGCGCACCGGTAATTAGATTAAACTTGCACAACATTACTTAAAGTACTATATGCATGGGATTCTTAATATACACAATATGCACTATTTAGCTAATTGCCTATTCTCACCTAAATATCATAAAAATACATGCATGTTATTCATGAGGAATATAGAATTACAATATACACTACTAAATACACCTACCATACTTGCAACAATCAAATGCACATGCACAAATTATAAGTGAATAAAAATTCAGGGCATCACACTCCTGCTGAGAGGGAGCTTGTAGCAGTCCTAGTTGAGGAATCAGAGAATGTTCCAGTTGTTGAAGGTGTGCTTGAAGAAGAAGAAGTTCCTATGAAAGATGCTTCAGCTCAGGAGGAGCCTGTTGCTGCTGTTTTTTAGGATCCTTTTGTGGAAGGCATAGTAGAAGATGCCTCTGATGATGATGTATGAGCCCATTAGCATACAAAAATTGAAGCTATCCACGAAGAACCAGCTACTGGTGAAGCTGTCAAGGAAAAGGTTGTACAGGACAGGATTCCTAGGCTCACTAGAAGAAGTCATAACAAGCCAAAGAAAATGAAAATATGTGTTCATCTTGAGCCTGTCATTGGAAGACTGAATGTTCAAGGGGAAATTATTTGTTTACTACAGGAAGACCTTGCATCTGTAGTTCAAAGTCAGCATTCACAAGACAAAGTTTTATGTGAAGTAAAGTTTGAGCTTCAAGGGTAAAAACTAAATTGAGCAGTTTGAAGACCATGGTGACTGATCTCACTCAATTTGTGTGACATCACCTAATCTCATCTGCCTTTGTAACACCCCCTTCGGCTCAAGACCCATCTGAACAACCTCCTCAAGTTCCTCCAATTGTACCTGAACTAGGGCCATCATGGCCATCTGTTCAAGCCACAAAAGATGCTGCTAGGCCACAGGGCCTCTTGAACAGGAAGCAGAAATTGCTGAGCCATCAGGGTCTCCAGAATAGAAATCCGAAGTTGCTGGGGCATCAGAGCAATCTATATAGGGAACAGAAGGTGCTACTGGGCCATCTGGGCCATCTTTTCAGGCCGAAGCTGTGATTGAGCCATCAGGGCCTTCAACCTCTATTGATCTGCCTGCAGATGTGGAACTTGGCATAGAAGCAGCTCATGCAGAGATTCCTCATGCTGAAATGAGTGAGCAGACTCCTACCCCTTCCTCTCCTACAACTCCTTTCACTGCCCCTCTTGCTCTTGAGCCATCCAAGAAACCTCTTCCCAAACACATTTCTTCTCCCACTCCTTTCATTGATGAACCAACATCATCACCTACACCTCCTCTTTGCATTCCCCCTACTCATTCTGAGGTACCTCCCAGTTCTAATTCTGGTACTTCTTTAGCTAGACCATCTACACGACCTCAATCACATTCTTTCTCCTCTCTACATCCTCCTACTCCACCATCCTTCATCACTCTCATTCCTGAAGGGACTTGCTTGGCTGACATTTTGGTCAGTCAAATCAAAGATGAATTTGAAGAAGCCATTATCAGAACAGTTTTGTCTGTTTCTTCTCACGTTTACAGGACTAACTCCTCTTCCAGTCCTACTCTAAAAAAAGGGGAAAATTTCTTAAGAGCTTGTTCTCCACAACTCTACCCCCTTGTTTCCTCCACTATGGTACTCCTTATCTGCTACTCTCTATGGAAAATCTCTCTACACTAAGTACCTTCAAAAGTGCACCTTTGTTGCAGTTTTTGAACTTCCCTACCTCAATCTTTTAGAATACCTTTCTCTCATCTTTCGCTTGTCTGATCTGCCTAAAACTGAGATCAATAAGATTTTTCTTCTGTTCAGTCAAAGACTGCGGAACAATGGGTCAGATCCCATGGAGCTCTTTACAGAAAGTTTGAGATTTCAAGGGATCGTCGATACCCTCCATCAGATCAATCTCTCTCTTTATCAGAATGGTTTGTGCATCAGCACACCTCATCTTGGGGACCTAAAATTCAGAAAGAAGTCAAGTTGGTCAGAAAATTTCAGATGTACAGCAATTATTGTCATATTAATAATCTCCCTGAGGCTCGACTAGCTCAATTCAAGTTTGCTCTAGATGAACTATGGTCCCAGCAAAAGGATTGTACAACCTTCCAAGTTGATTTTGCCACTCTGAAGCTTCCAGAGTTCAAGTTATTACCTCAGTTGCACTTCCTTCTCATGGACTCTGATATTTGTCCCATCTTTTTTGAAAGATATGTAGAGTCAAAGCTCGGATTCAGTCCAAAAAGGAGTTTCCTTAGCTTTTCCTCGCTTTCTTTTTAGAGAGTATCACAGAGGGTTCATCAAATCTTCCATTCTAGCCTCTCTGTTAGCTGAATCTGAAAGATTTTTTCCTACTAAGTGGCGTAAGATATATCACCAAGCCACTCTCCAACTAGATCAGTTAAATTCAGCTCAATTCGAGTCCGATCAGCCCACATTATCTCCTAAGCAATTCATGGATCTTAACTCCATCAACTTAGAGACAAATCCTTATTCCATCTGGGTTGAAAGGTACAAGGTATACATTGCTCTGAGGTAGGAACTGCTAGCTCACAACATTGCTTATCCTATATCCATAGATCAGTTTCTACATCATGCTAGTTTTGGCAACCGCAGCCACTACAGGATGACTCTCAGTAATCCTGAATACAAACAGTTTCTTGAGGATTAGAGGCAGCCTCACATTACCAAATTTAGAGAAGATATGGGGCCTTCCTTTAACATCAGCTGGGAATTGTTTAAGAATCACTTTGAAGAGCAGCAAGTAAAAACTTGGCCTATCATCACACGCCTTGCTTCTCTCTTGTCCCCTGCCTTCTATATATCTAACTCTCAGGGATAAATATCATCCCCCTTGGCCTCCATTTCTCTGTCTCTTTTATTCCCAACATTTCTTTTTCATCAATGATAAAAAGAGGGAGAAAATAATCTAAAATATATCTTTCTAATGTTACTTTAAATTTATTTCAGAAATTTTGTTTTCGTACTTTTATTATTTTGTCATCACCAAAAAGGGGGAGATTGATGAACAACCTATCTATATATATTATATATATTTATCTATATAAATTATATATATTTATGTATATATATATATATTGGTGATAAACAAAACCATGGAAATATTTGACTAACATATTTTTCTGAATTTTGTCAACATGTATCAAATAAAATAAATTCTATAAGTTGGTTACACATTTAATTTAGAAGTCAAAGGCATATGATTTATCTAAGTTCACATCGACTACTATTATAACAACACATCGATTACAGT
This sequence comes from Colocasia esculenta, assembly GCA_014218235.1. Taxonomy (NCBI): domain Eukaryota; kingdom Viridiplantae; phylum Streptophyta; class Magnoliopsida; order Alismatales; family Araceae; genus Colocasia; species Colocasia esculenta. Next base: position 186,091,351 of record CM024755.1, on the reverse strand, counting down.
CTACTTAAACATCGACTATGTTTCAACATCAATACCCTTTACATCGATTACTCTCACATCGATTATGTTTCAACATCGATAACATTTAAACATCAATTACATCTCAACATCGATTTCACTTAAACATCGATTTCATTTAAACATCGATTCATTTAAACATCGATTACATTCAAACATCGATTACATCTCAACATCGATTTCACTTAAACATCGATTATTATTTCAACATCGATTTCATTTAAACATCTATTACATTTTGGCATCGATTTCATTTCAACATTTATTTTACTTAAACATCGATTATGTTCCAACATCGATTATGCTCACATCGACTTCATTTGAACATTGATTATGTTTAGACATCGACTGTCTTTAGAACATCAACTCTCTATGAACATTGATTATGTTTATACATCGACTATCCTTTGGACATCGACTATCTCTGAACATCGACTCTCCTCAAACATCGATTATGTTTTGGACATTGATACCTTGATAATGACCCTTACAATTATTATATTGATTATAGTTTCAAATAAGGTCTCATTAAATATGATAAATTATGTTAATCTTATTTTTGTTTCACAGTTCCTTTCAAATTAATTTTGAAATGCTGAGCGTTTCAAATCTTCCCGCAAATTGTCGCATATCCTTTGCACTAAGGCATTTATTGTCTATCATGGGTATAGTATCTATGCACATCATCTTTTACTGGTTATCACTTTCATGACATATCAGCGAGAACTTCAAATGATGACAGAATGTCGTTTCCTCTTTAGTATATCCTCCTGCAGTATGGCCAGTGACATTGACTGAAAGTTTATATACATTTGAGTTATCTATCTTCCAGCATTTATTGTCTGCAGGTTTCCGGTAGTCACACACGTTTACAACGTTTGACATATCGTGTTGGCTGGAATGAGGAAGATATTCACATGATCTCCCTTTCACTGTGTCTCTATCCAAGTATTTATTATCTGTAGATTTTTCGAGTTTCTTACGATAGACCTGCTATAACTGTCAGGAGACACGTTTCAAGATGAGAGACAACAGACACTTCAACGGATACTTCCTCAAGAGAAGATAAATAGAAGTGAGTTGACGCTATGGAAGATAATCCTTTCAGATAGAAAGATAGAAGAGCTCGATCCTTCATTCAGAAATAGTCGCTCGCTCTTAGCTCACCACAAAGCACTGCTCCTCTATTTCTTCTAGAGTGTGAGAGCTTGTTTTAGATCTGAGATAACCTCTTCTTAGTGTAATTCTTTTTGTCTCTCAATTTCTGCCTCAGATCAAGTATTGTATTGTTGCAATTAGATTGGTCTAGGGGCCATCACCTCTTTACTCTTCTTAGAGTGCTCCTCTTCATCTGTGAAGAGAGGACCTGTTGTGGAGTGGGTGATTTCTTCCTTTTGTAGAAAGGAAGACCTATTGTAACATGTGGTGTATTGCCTCTTCATGGAGTGAAGAGAAGATGGTGCTGGATGTGTAAGTGACCTTGAGGGGGACTGTGCCCTTGGTTAGTGGAATCCCAAGTTGTTGCTTCAGAACTCGATGTAGGACTCCTTGTGATTGGAGATCTGAACCAGGATAAAATTTATGTCGTTCATATTATTGTTTTATCTCCTTATCCGCTGCTCATTAAATCAAACTATTTCGTTTAGTGTTTCTAAAAAATTTTTTTCTCAGAATACTTGTAAGATGAATTTTTAGCAATCCATTCACCCCCCCCCTCTGGGCTTGCAACCTGGTCAACACAAACAGCTCGACGTCACTATCCAACACCGTTTTCTCCTTCATCTGGAGAAACGCTTGACGGACGCACTCATGGATTGGAGACCACCCTTAATGGGCCCACGAGGATGGGGGTCTTGGGACACGAAAACAACTCAGAAGTGCACCATGCGCTAGGAGAAGTCCTCCAATGTCGCAACACCAGGTGAAGACTAGTAAGGTGCAGTGCTAGGATATCTACACAGGCATCACAAGTAGGAATAGAAACTCGGTGTGGAAATAGGTCTGCTAAAGTACCCGACTGACGGTCAACCTTGAAAATCTTATATTGCCACCGTGGACAGCAGGTTGGCCCTCAGAACTCACCCTACGGGTGCTGGAAACCCCAGTGCGATTGTCGGGTCAACCGGTCAAACGGCCCACTCAAAGCCGACCTGGGTGGGCCCAAAAATTAAGGAACCTAGCACGATGGTCATCAACCCTGAGTTGGCCCACTGGCTCAGCCGAGACGACCCCAACGCCAAAAATAAAGCAAAAAATGGACTCCGGATGCCCCAAAAAGGGGCCAAAAATTCTGCCCGGCACAATGCGCAGCAGCCATGGCTGCCCAGGCTGTCATGCTCTGAATTTAGCAGTGGAAATAAATCGAGAGTGTGATGATACAAGTATCTCGAGTAATTCAGAGCAACATCTAAGCATAACAAATGACTTGAGACAATAATAGTACCAACCAAAATAATTTCTTATTTCATTTCCTTCAATGCTAACTTACAACCTCATAATCAGAGTCAAGCATAGGGCCCATTATTGAAATCCAAAGTACATATGACTCAAGAAACAAATAACTATCTATTACAGACTCTTGTGACGCTAAACTTGATGGCTGACACTATGTTGATGGGTACACTCTGAGAAGCTCTTCACTCTTCCCCAGCCCCATCATTATCTAATTCTTCATAATCATCACCTGAAATGGTGCAAGAAGCAGGTGTGAGCGTGTTAACACCCTGTAGGATTTATATCTCATGGTGCGGGCATGCTTTACGTAAATTAGCATTTTATCTGGCGAGATACTATCCTGCAATACTCATGGCAAAAAGATCATGATATCGATATGGAACAATTACAAGGTATAACATGTACGAGACGATTCAGTAACCAAAATCCAATGACATTTACCATGTGAGAAGGAACAATTATCAATGGAATGGATGTCAATAAAATCATTTGTCAATAGAAGAGAATCAATAGTCCATATCAAGTATAGGGAGTAGCGCAAGTTGAATCCCATTGGATTCAGTGAACAATGACATGTTGGATTCATTAACATTGACATATACAATAGATTTGGTCATTTCATTTATAACAGTTCAATCAATCATTCAGTCATTCAATAACAATGTGGAAATTACCTAGATAAATCTTGTAGTCAATTAGGTGATTGCCAGACACCTCAATGGATCTTATACTCTCGCCATTATAAGTATTTCGGGTGCTCCTTCTAGGACCAGACTAGGCCTTTATATGCACAGTCATCAGTCGTGAACCAAAGTTCCAATTATTTATAGTAATTCCATTTCAATTATGGCCTACATGATTTCCAAGAAATAGACAGCCATGTGCTAAAGATCATGTCAATGATTATAAGAAGAACAAGGCAAGTGAACATGATCCGGAGTAAATTTCGGCAATATAACGGCTTAATTTCATTAGTTCAATCTTTACACAGTGACTTGGTTTCCATGCAACAAAATCACTCTCAAGAGAAGTAGATGAGAACGGAAGTACTTTCTATCTTCTGGGAACATCAATGGTACAACCAACTCGGTCTCCATGAGAGAATCCATGGAGTACGAAGATTTACGGAGGTCTTAGTGGAAAGGTCCCTAGTCTGCCAGTACGGAATGACCAATAGAGAGTTTCCAATACTGCAAGAAAGGGCTGCCTATTTGTGCAAGAGTGTAGTGTAGATGTGTCTCGATATTCACAATCCACCGGTTTGAAACAACGAAAAGCAAGTAGCACAAAGTCACAATATAGAACATGCTTTTCAATATTTTAACAGGATATACTTTCCATTTTATAGCAAGCTGAACATCAATATGATCATAACAATCCCAAGCTAGAAAGATCATGCACTTAAGAACAATTAGAATAGACTTTCCAATTTTTATTACTTTACACGGATTAACAGAGTTTAGGCCACTGGACATATTGTACAACACTTACTATAAACCATAACATGTAAATCTTGCCTTCTAGACTGAGAAATACAGGTCTCGGGTAGGCTATAGAAATCAGGATGGATTCAGTCGTCGCTATTTCCAAGGCCGTTAGCAGTTAAAATAGGTAATCAATCGATCTCCAAAATTGCGACGGGGGTAACGGTCGCGTTCAAGACAATCGATGTAACGAATCGATTGTCGGACAGAAATGTGACGTCTAGGTCTGACACATTCAAGGCAATCAGTAGGGGCTACCAATTGGTGACACATAATCAAGACAGTAATCATGGTCACATTAACGGCAATCAGTAGGGGTATTGATTGATGATAGAGAATCGCAACGGGTATGACCGATGCACTACAGGCAATCGGTAGGGTGTACCGATTGATGACATAGAATCGCGATGGGTGTCTCCGACGTGTTCCTTCAACTCTCTTAAATACAAAATAAGCACGAAAACCAAGGGCGGGAAAACAAAGAGAATCGCGACGTACTAAACGGTTGCATATCAAACTTACACTAAAATCTATGCGGCACATAGTTTGATGCGTCAGACTTTGTCAGGACTGGTCAAAAACTTGATGGTCTATGCGGTCGCCATTACGCTAAACATGATGGCCTGTGCAGTCATGACACCCTTCTCTAAAACGTGACGTCGAGATCGGTCACGGTTTAGTGTTCAACCCGAAAACTATGAAAAATGATGAAGTCATGCTTGTTTAACTTATAACTCGAGATCGGGCTCCTTTGACAAACCTCTGAACATGGAAGTTGTAGAGGATGATGAGTAGAAGATAACTTTGGCTTTGGGTTGACCCAATTTGACCTCATAATGAGTGAATCATGGCATGAACACGAAATGCCCTAATCATGCGCGACTTTTGGAAAATGTTTAATACAACTAGTATGCTTGATTAAAATTGGGCAAAATAGGTGCATATGAAACTAGACTTGATGCTCTTTCATGTGGTATGTGATATGTTTAGTTTTAATCTGAGAGCACCTACCTTTGGTTGATCCTAAGACTTGTCCTCCTCCAAGTCAAAGCAACACAAGAGTTGGAGAAGAAGCACGGTTTGTGGTCGATCCCCTCCTCTTCTGGTGCCCTAACTCGATCTCTCATGACCCCAACACGTTGGTAACTCATCCCCACAGGGATTAAGATGATTATTTATAGATCTAGGGTTAATTCAAGTCCTAATATAAGTAGGAAAAAGGGAGACTATGAATTTGGTTCATCCTTTCCAAAGCTTGAGGATTCCCATCCCCATTTGAGTGGGAAAACTATTAGGAAACCTTCCCTCTTGATGGGACACGAATTTGGATCAATTTTAGGAATCTATTAAGCTAAATTCTATCCCTAATTAGCCTTTCCCAATTTATGCCCAATTGGAGCTACGAATTTCCATGATATTTTCTTAATTGAATTTATTTGTGGGCCATTAGGGAGTATTATTTAAGGTTGAACTATGATTTTTATGGAATTTCCGATGTGTTTTTGTACATATGGTAATGGCAGGTATGTTTTTACTATTTTGATAATATTGAATTTATCATTTCCATTTTTTTAATTACTGAATTTCAGAGGTGCTACACAGATCCCCTGGCGCAATGTAAGGCCCTCACTTTCTGTGTACTATATATATATTTTGATGCTTTATGGTTCTGCCCAAAATCCCTGTTTAACGTCAACATTCCTTGACGTTAAGAGCATGTTGACGGCAATTTTTGTGTCATTGACTGTGTGGCCAAAGAAATAGACGTCCACATCGATTGACGCCTATTTCTGGTTGACGGCAGCTATGTGGCCATTTACTTCTCGGCTGCATTTGGGATTTCAGATCTAAAACTGCCCCATTTTCTCTGGAATCTGTTTAGGAAACGTATCCCCAACGGTCAGGACTCCTAATACCTAGGTTACCCCAACTCTATGTCTATTTAACCTAAGCATCTCGATTAGGAGAGAACTTTTCTCACCTAGGGCTATTTGGTTTTTTTTTTTTTTTTGGCAGAAGAAGGTCCCCAAGGCCTCAAGCTAGGAGAGTGCACCCTCCCCCAAAAGAGGAGGATGGACCCACTCCACCAACGAGGACACCTGGGCCAAAAATATATATTATAAAAGTGAGAATACAGTAAACAAAGGGCATACCCCCGATCAGACCAGTCTAACATTCATAAGACCAGATCTATCCATTACAACTGGCCCTTTACAAGAAAGCAGAAGACTATGAGAACCCCAGAAAACATCATTGTGCATGGAGATGATAGCATGATTGCAAGCTGGTCCGCCACCTGATTAGCTTCTCGAAAGACATGTGAAATGGAACTAAATTGACCGCCCAGCATATCCCTCACTACTCGCCACCACCTGTAGGTTTGCCAAGATATACACATGTTCTGCCGGAAGGAGTTAACAAGAGATAAAGAGTCTGAATGGATAGCAGAAAGATGAAAGCCTAAAGAGATCGCCAGACGTAGACCATCACATAAAGCACGGGTTTCAACAATCAGACTATTACCTACCCCGTAGTAGTGAGCAAAAGTGACCTGCACATTTCCATTTCTATCCCAGATACATCCACCTCCTCCACAGTTCCCTGGATTACCTTTAGAGGCCCCATCAACATTTAAACAATAATTCTCAATAGGATGAATCCAGCGGATAAGTTTGAGCTGTTTAGAAGAGAAATGAGGAGTGAAACCATATTGCTGAAGGACCTGCAGTTCAGACAGAGTAGGAGCAAAATTGAAGGAGGTCTTAGTGAGAGCAAAGGAAATATGAAGCTTAATGCTTCTAATGATATCGCCAGCCTAGATCTTCTTCTCTTTATACCTCGCTGCACATCTACCCTTCCATAGGGCTATTTGGGTTCCGGGGAGAGAAAAAGAGAGCTTTTGTGAGGGTTTGATCCGGCGATTGGGAGACTCCACCGGCGGTTTTCTGCATTTAGAAGACTCTTTTGGAGGTGAAGGAGCTCCCCTAACGCCGGGGGATCATCTGTGCAAGCGTAGAGACCAGATCAAGACGAAGGACATCACCTTCTTGGCTTGGCCGAGGAGGGCGTCATAGAAAAAATCTGATCTTCAGAGAATTTTTGAGAGGCAAGTAACTTAGGGGTTTCGTCCCTAAACCTATCACCTAGAGTTTAGGTATTTTTTCGGATTTTTAGATCGTGTCCTGGACCCCCAAATTCTGTGTTTTTCTGTGTTTGGTTTGTACTGTCTGCAGACAGGAGGTTGACGGAAACCTTGTTTCCGCCAAGTTCATGAGTTAACGGAAATCGATCGTGCTGTTAACCCACCCTGACGGCAAGACCCTTGCCGCCAAGTTCATCTAACTCTTACAGAAATATGTGTTTAGTCTCTGTGATGTGATTTTTGGGATTTCTGGTTGTCTACACATGCTATAAAATTTGTGGATCTCCAAGTATGATATTAGGTTAAACCCCAAATTTCTGATAATTTTCTGATAATAATTGTGAATTGTGGAATTTTTGTTATGGAAAAATATGCATGTCTTGACATAGTTAAATTTTGACTAAATAGATTTGATACATGATATTGTTACAGAAAATTTTCATGAACTTAGGGCTACTGTTTACATGTTTTTAAACTATGAGATCTGACTGTTTACCATCTTTCATGTTTAAAGTTAAATATCTTGCTAAATTGCATGAGAATTGTGTTAAATGTTAAAAATAGTTATACTATCATGAAAATTCTGAAAACTTAACCATATGACATGTACCATGCATGCGGTTTATGGTTAAAATTTGGGACTATTTTGATATTTGTAGGTACTGTTTGAAATTATAAAGGTATTAAAAGCCATATTAAGCATGATTGTTTAAGAAAATGTACTTTCAATGATTAGCAGCATGTTTAGGTACTGTTATGCATGATTGATATTGTTAGACAGACATGATAGGTTCTGTAAACTGAAGTATATGTGTTTGAATGGTATGGATGTGAATGGGCCAATAAGTGCATATAAAAAGATGTGTATCATGTGATTAATTGAGATACTGTGATTAAGTGAATGTGTGCCGAAATTGACACTGCTACCATAGAAGGTTGTGGAGCCGTACTATAGAAAAGTTCCTATGGGAAGGCTCAATGTGTATGTGATATCCTATGGGCATCAGGATGAAATCCTAGAGGTGGACAAGTACCACTGGTTAGGGTGGAGAGGGCTTCTCCCTATTCTGCGCTGTAAGGCCCCAGTTTTCTGTATATTTGTGATTGTTATTGCATTTTTAATTTTCTACCGAAATTCTTCTTAACGTGAACATCCCTTGACGTTAAGGGTGATTAGATAGCACGCTTGGTGTCATTTACTGCTTGGCCAAAAGATCTAAACGTTAACATCGATTGACGTTGATTTCTGGTTAACGGCAGTAATGTGGTCGTTTACTTCTCTGGATGCGTTTATGATTCTAGATCTGAAACTGTCCCGATTTCTCCAGGAGACAGATCAGGAAACGTCCTAATGGTCAGGTCTCTTCACTCCTAGCTTGACTACGACTCCTATTACCTATATAGCTGGGTCATCTCTCCAAGGAGAGGACTTTGTTCAGCTTGGGTTATTTGGGTTTCAGGGAGAGAAAAGAGGGAGTTTGAGAGGGCAGATCGGCCGAGTTGCTGATCGTTTGAAGATGATGCTGTGAAGATAAAGGTTCCACAACCTGAGAGGAAGGCTCTAGACCAAGTGATCATGGTCGGATCGTGCTCAAAACAGAAGATTTGATCATGTTAGAAGAATACCTCTTTGGGTGCTAAAGAGGGCTTTATCAGCTAAATTCTCTTGTTGAAGAATTTTCTAGAGGCAAGTAAGTTAGGGTTTCTCTCCATGGACTTGTCCCTTAGGGTTTGACAATTTTTACAGAATTTTAATTCATGCCGTGGACCTCCCAAATCTTCTGTTTTCTGTGTTCGGTCTGCACCTTCTGCAGACAGGAGGTTGACGACAACAACCTTGCCGTCACATTCCTGGGTTGATGGCAGTCGATCTTGCCGCGAACCCATCCTGACGGCAAGTCCCTTGACGTCAAGTTCTTCGAATTTTTCTAGAACTATGTTTTCAACAAATGTGATGTAATCTTTCAAGGATTTTAGAATGTATGCATATGTTTATAAAATTCTACCGTGTTAGATATGTTTAGTAGATCAAACCATGAAATCTTGATAATTTTATGATCATATTTGTTATTTATAGAATTTTTGTTATAAGTGAATGAGCATGTGATGTTAGATTTAAATCCAGAATAAACATGTACGATGAATAGTATCATCTCAGGAATTTTTCATGAACTCATGACTACTATATGCATGTTTCAAGACTGTTAGAGTCGACGGTTTACTATCCACCATGTTTAATTAAATTATCTTGTTAAGTTGCATGAAATTTTTGTTAATATTAAAAATAGTTATACTGCTCCAAAAATTATGAAATGTTACTGATATATTCTGTTAAGTATATTCACCCTGTGACTAAAAATTGAATGTGTTCTGTTCACTATGCAATTAGTTATGAATTTCTGAATCTTTTAGTACCACGTTTTAATAATAAGTCTCAAAGATGTTTTAAAATGTGATTAGCATCATGATTAGGTTCTGTTAATTACTGTTCTTGATTAAATTGAGCTTCCATAAGTGATTAATATATGTTTCATGTTATATATGTGCATGTGTATGGAAAGAGAGAAAATATGTGACATGTGTGTGTGAAATATGTGTTAATGTGAAAAGATAAAAGTTGTGCCAATGAGACACTGCCACCATAGATTGCATGGAGCCGTATTGTAGTAGTGCCCCTACGGGAAGGCTCAATTGTGTTATGTGATACCCTGGGCAACGGGTCGTGTGAAATCCTGGAGATGGACAAGTTCCACTGGTAATGGTGGGGAGGGCTTCTCCCAGTTCTGCGTAGTAACCAAGACTTGATCGCTTTGCCTGGTGATTAAGTATGTGTATGTGTTATGTGATCTTTCTAGTGGTGGTTTAGGTTGTCTTGGCAATGTGTAAAAGTGAATATGTGAATAATGTGATATGTGAACATGGCACGTGGTATGTGCAAGTGAAGTGATATGTGATCGTGATCGTGAAAAGTGAAAACTTTATGAAAACCATGTGAAATCGTGTGTAAGTGAAAGTGAATGATAATGTGAGAGTAAGTGCATGTGAAAGCCAAGGTAAAAGTGCATATGTTCATGTCATGAGAAAATAATGCATGTGTTAATGTGATTTATGTTAATTGTGATAACATGTTAGTATCATGTGTAGAAGTATATTAATTGTGTCCATGAATTAGTAATTACTTGATGAGCATGTTAGTAGTGTCATGTCATAAATTTTAATAAAAACCATGTGATAGTGTTATGAGAAAGTAAGAATTTCAAGCATGTGATTATATGAATGCTCTCATGTTAGTGACATCATGTTATAAGTGACCATGTTTAGAATTCTTGTTTTACATGAGTTAGTATAGTTTTGTTTAATAGATTCCATGTTTAATTATCCATGTTATAGCATGAGCATGTGTAGTTGCAAATAGTAATGATGATGTGATAGCTAGTAAAGTGTTAAATTGTTAGAAAGCATGTGTGATAAGTGTGTGGTTTGAAATTTTAAGTTGCTTGCTAAGTCTATTGCATAGACTCACCCTTGCTAACATTTCAGGAGATTTAGAAGCTGAGGAGTTAGCGAGATCCGACGTGGAGTGTGATGAGTAGATTGAAGATCTAAAGTTATTTCTTAGTATGTGATGTTATTGTAATATAGACCTTGGTTTATTGTACTTGGAAATTGACTATATTAGTCGATGTTATGCTATGTTATTTCTTTTCTTGGACTATATAGATAGTGGTATGTGGATCATAAAGTTGATAGAATAAGAGTTATTTATTTTCTACTGCAATATTCCTTTCTATTTGTGTATATCTCAGCCCATGTGACTACTGTTGGGGTTTTCTCCCCTGTAGCGACTTGCTCTCGTCCGACATGGGTTGGTATAACCGTACCGGGCGAAAGTGGGTCATTACAGAGATGGTATCAGAGCCACGGGGTTAAGATTATACATGGATAGCCATCAACTTGATTCACATCTCAATGTCTTTGTAGTGGATAGCCAGATCCATGGAATAACTAAGATAGGACTAGAAAAGTGATAAGATGAATGCATGAGAATATACTAGGTGTAGTAACAAATGGAGTTTGACTTGGTATTTATTTTGTAGGCTATGGCTGGAAGGACCCATCATTCGAGTGTACCCATTCAAGATGAAGAGCCAAGGAGGACTGCAAGTGAGTAGTAGAGAGTACCAGCAGCTCAAGGACCACCTGCACCACCCCCTCCACTGTTGGTCGACTACGGCACATTCATGCAAGCGCTCGTACAAGTGATGCAGACTCAAGCAGTGACGGAGGTAGCTCTTCAGGCGCAGCTTCAGGCTCATGTTCCGGCACCAACTCAGTAGGACCGTGGTGTAGGAGGAGTGTCAATTATGGAGAGGTCTAAGTGGATGGCTCCGCCTTCTTTTAAGGGGGAGAGTCAGCCATTGGTTGCAGAGAGTTGGCTTAGAGAGATCGAGAAGATATTTAGAGCTATCAGGTGTGCAGAGGATGACAAGGTCAGCTTGGCGACGTACGTGCTTCAGGAGTGAGCAGACGTGTGGTGGTCTTCCGTTCTTCTCACGTAATTTGAGGGTTTGGAGCTAGCTTTGACTTGGGAAGAGTTTGTGAGGTTGTTCAAGGCTAAGTTTGTTCCGAGCACATCTAGGACAAGATGGAGCAGGAGTTCTTAGCATTGACTCAAGGTTCCATGTCAGTCATGGAGTATGAGGCCAGATTCGTAGAGTTGTCGAGGTTCGTACCTCACATAGTTGCTGACGAGAGGCGCAAGGTAAAGAAGTTCATGATGGGGCTCAGACTATCATTGAGAGCCAGACTTGTAGTGTTCGACCATAGGACTATGGATGTGGCTCTTAGCACAGCTTGCAGGTAGGAGAGTGAGATGGAGTTGTGCCAGGAAGAGAAGAAGGCTTAGATGAAGAGGCTACCAGAACCGTTCCAACGGTAGAACAAGAAGATGAAGAGGCTCGTGGAAGACCAACAGCCAGTTATAGTACTAGCAAAGTCGGCACCCCATCCAGTAGCTTCTACAACCAACGAGAAGCCCGAGTGTGTACACTACGGCAAGCATCATGGCAGAGACTTGTGTTGGACAAAGGCAGGAAGATGTCTCAAGTGTGGCAGCCCAGATCATTAGATTAGAGAGTGTCCGAAGCTGAAGACGTTCGTTCCACGAGGTGTTCCAATAGTAACAACAACGAAGTCAGTAGCAAAATCACAAGCACCAGCCAGCGTGTATGCATTAGCCAGAGACGACGCCGACGACGTCACCACAGGTACTTGATCCGATCTTCGAGGGCGAAGATCCTTTTTAAGGGAGAGAGGGTGTAAGGCCCCAGTTTTCTGTGTATTTTTGACTGCTATTGCATTTTTAATTTTCTACCAAAATTCTTCTTAACGTGAACATCCCTTGACATTAAGGGTGAGTAGATGGCAAGCTTTGTGCCATTTACTGCCTGGCCAAAAGATCTAAACGTCAACATTGATTGACGTTGATTTTTGGTTAACGGCAGTAATGTGGCCGTTTACTTCTCCGGATGCGTTTATCATTCCAAATCTAAAACTGTCCCGATTTCTCTGGGAGACAGATCTGGAAACGTCCCAACGGTCAGATCTCTTCACTCCTAGCTTGACTACGACTCCTATTACCTATATAGCTGGGTCATCTCTCCATGGAGAGGACTTTGTTCACCTTGGGTTATTTAGGTTTTAGGGAGAGAAAAGAGGGAGTTTGAGAGGGCAGATCGGCCGAGTTGCTGATTGTTCGAAGATTATGTTGTGAAGACAAAGGTTCCACAACCTGAAAGGAAGGCTCTGAACTAGGTGATCGTGGCCGGATCGTGCTCAAGACAGAAGATTTGATCGTGTTAGAAGAATACCTCTTTGGGTGCTAAAGAGGGCTTCATCGGCTAAATTCTCTTGTTGAAGAATTTTCTAGAGTCAAGTAACTTAGGGTTTCTCTCCGTGGACTTGTCCCTTAAGGTTTTACAATTTTTACAGAATTTTAATTCATGCCCTAGATGTCCCAAATCTTCTATTTTCTGTGTTCGGTCTGCACCTTCTGCAAACAGGAGGTTGACGGCACAACCTTTTCATCAAGTTCCTGGGTTGACGGTAGTCGATCTTGCCGTTAACCCATCCTGACGGCAAGTCACTTGACATCAAGTTCTTCAGAATTTTTCCAGAACTATATTTTCAACACATGTGATGTAATCTTTCGAGGATTTTTGAATGTATGCATATGTTTATAAAATTATTGTTAGATATGTTTAGTAGATCAAACCATGAAATCCAGATAATTTTATGATCATATTTGTTATTTATAGAATTTCTGTTATAAGTGAATAAGCATGTTATGTTAGATAAAAATTCAGAATAAACATGTACGATGAATAGTATCATCTGAGGAATTTTCCACGAACTCAAGACTAATGTATGCATGTTTCAGGACTATTAGAGTCGATGGTTTACTATCCACCATGTTTAATTAAATTATCTTATTAAGTTACATGGAATATTTGTTAAATATTAAAAATAGTTATACAGCTCCAAAATTACTGATATGTTCTGTTAAGTATATTCACCCTATGATTAAAATTTGAGTGTGTTCTGATCATTGTACAATAGTTATGAATTTTTGAAGCTTTCAGTACCATGTTTTAATAATAAGTCTCAACTATGTTTAAAAACATGATTAGCATCATGATTATGTTTTGTTAATTATTGTTCTTGATAAAATTGAGCATCCAGAAGTGATTAATATATGTTTCATGTTATATGTGTGCATGTGCATGGAAAGAGAGAGAATATGTGACATGTGTGTGTGAAATATGTGTTAATGTGAAAAGATAAAAGGTGTGCCAATGAAACACTGCCACCATAGATTGTGTGGAGTCGTACTGTAGTATACCCCTACGGTAAGGCTCAATTGTGTTATGTGATACCCAGGGCAACGAGTCGTGTGAAATCCTGGAGGTGGACAAGTTCCACTGGTAATGGTGGGGAGGGCTTCCCCCAGTTCTACGTAGTAACCAAGACTTGATCGCTTTGCCTAGTGATTAAGTATGTGTATGTGTTATGTGATCTTTCTAGTGGTGGTTTGGGTTGTGTCTTGGCAATGTGTAAAAGTGAATATGTGAATACTGTGATATGTGAATGTAGCACGTGGTATGTGCAAGTGAAGTGATATGTGATCGTGATCGTGAAAAGTGAAAACTTTGTGAAAACCATGTGAAATCGTGTGTAAGTGAAAGTGAATGATAATGTGAGAGTAAGTGCATGTGAAAGCCAAGGTAAAAGTTCATATGTTCATGCCATGAGAAAATAATGCATGTGTTAATGTGATTTATGTTAATTGTGATAACATGTTAGTATCATGTGTAGAAGTATGTTAATTGTGTCCATGAATTAGTAATTACTTGATGAGCATGTTAGTAGTGTCATGTTATACATTTTAATATAAACCATGTGTTAGTGTTATGAGAAAGTAAGAATTTCAAGCATGTGATTATATGAATGCTCTCATGTTAGTGACATCATGATAGGCAGACTGGCCCTGCAGATCTCCTTTATGTTGGGAGGAGACTGGTGATAGGCAGTTGATCGGTCCAGAGTTAGATCAGGAGACTTCGGATAAGGTCCAGCTTATCAGGAAGAGGCTTGTTGAGGCACAAGATAGGCAGAAGAGCTATGCCAACAACAGGAGGAAGGATCATGAGTTCGAGGTTGGCGATCATGTCTTCTTGAAGATATCGCCTACTCGAGGTGTTGTCAGATTTGGCAGGCATAGTAAGTTGAGCCCTAGGTTCATTGGCCCATATGAGATTCTCAGACGTTTGGGCAGCGTGGCATATGAGCTAGCCTTACCCCCAGCTTTGGCTAGTGTTCATCCTGTGTTCCACATTTCGATGCTCAGGAAGTATGTCCGAGATCCGTCTCATGTGATTAGTCATGAGCCAGTGGAGATTCAGCCAGATCTGTCGTATGTCGAGCAATCAGTAGCTATTCTTGACCAGAAGGTTCAGCATCTCCGGAACAAGAGTATTGCGTCGGTGAAAGTTCTCTAGCGGAACTTCTCACGAGAGGAGGCTACTTGGGAGCTTGAGGATGCGATGAACAAGAAGTATCCCCTTTTGTTTGAGTAGCGTCGTTCTAACTTCGAGGACGAAGTTTCTTTTAAGGGGGAGAGGGTGTGAGGCCCTCGAATTTTGTTACATTATTGAATTGCATGTAAATAATTCATGTTGTGTATGTACGTATGTAAATATCTACGTAAGTACTAGTTAGTATACTATTGCATGCATGTGTATAAACTAGATGTAAATAATGTATGAATGGTATGATGTAGTGTGTACATGTTAATACATACATATAGCATGTATATAGGCGTAAGTTGTGTATGGTTTCTGCATGTTTTAGAGTTCTGGCCGAAGGCCAGATTGGCGTCAATATCAGTAGACGTCGATGTTGTGTCGGCGTCAACCCCATGGACGCCAACACTAAGTCCAGCGTCCAGCGATGTGGACGTCAATTTCTTCGACCTGCATGCGTTGCAGAGCCGGAAATCCCGGGAGCAAGCTACCCCAACCATTCGGGAGCTGTCCCCAACGGTCTGAAAGGGGTATCACATCATCTCTTGCGTGGGTGAGAGGTCTTTGGCTATATACAAAGCCATTTTTGCAACTCACACCCTTCTCTTGCCCCTTTGCAAGAGAGGAAGAAGAGAAAAAGGAGAAAACCCTAAAATCTGTGTGAAGAGCTCACCTTTGCAACCCTAAATCCGGCTACCTGAAGCTTGCACCGGCCATCTACTGCAGTAAGGAGCTAGCTGGAGTAGAGGAGGAGGCTTCCCCGACCTTATCTTGGAGCCATCTTCATCCTAGAACCCGGAGTGAAGCTTTTCTAGGAGCTTCTTGGGACAGCCCAAGGAGAGCTTCACCGAGCCCTAGATCCGTTTGGTGTATTTTCTAGAGGCAAGTACCCTACCCATAACGTCCCTGTATGTGTCTAGGTTGGTTTTATCATTTTTGTGCATTTTCCCTCGTGTCCTAGATCGCCCAATTCATCCTATCTATGGAGCTCGGGTCTGTGTTTTGCACAGATCTGAACTTAACGACAACATCTGTTGTCATTAAGATCATGCTTAGCGTCCAGCGATTGTGCCGTTAACATTAATTAGCGGCCATAGCTTGCCGTTAAGTTCATCTGAGCAGAACAGCAAGCTGTTCTGCCCTTCTATATAATTAATTTCGATATGTTTCACGATGAGGATATAATGTAATCTCTTATATGCTATGTATACTAGCTAATGTGATGGATGGGAATGTCAATGTACACTTATTTTGTGGATGGTAGAGCTTATTTACATATTTAAAAGCATGTGGAAGAATGTTCATGTGTATGTTCTCACCATTATCCTGATAATCTGTAGTAAAATCATGTTGCCTAATTTTGTTAGACCATGTATGTACAACCCTGTCTGTGCTCTGAATTTCTGGAATTTTCCATGCTTGTATGATTTATTGAATTTTCTGTTTTGGGAAATAGAAATCATGCGTAGGTCACGATAAATCTTCCGTAAATTGTGTATTGCCCAATAAATTCGGGAATAAACCATGTGGCTCTATGCATGCTAGGGTTCAGATAGTGAGTTGTTAAATTTGTGATTGGTGTTCAACTCCATGCTAACTTGAATTGTGGATAGTATGTGAATTCGATGTTAGATTTTCTGTAATTATGTTTTAGGTTAGAAAAATATGAAAATTTGCATGTGGGATCCTAAACCCGAAATCAGCTAGTGGTTAAAATTTCAGGTCATTTGGACAAGTATATGATGCAATATGAATTTTCTATATAGAAATGCGAAATTTATGCATGTCATTGCAAAATGATTTAATTCTGTTTATTTCAACCTGAAGGGTGAAATTCCCTGAGTGTAAAATTTCTGTAATTGTAGTGTCATGTCAGGAAAACAGAGCCCCATGTGTGTGAATGACTGAATGAGTGAGATGTGTGTGTCATGTGCTAAACTAAGTGCTTAAATCGGAAAACGTGTAATGTATAAATTGTGCCAAGTGTGACACTGCTTCCACAGAGGGCAGTGGAACCGTATCAGGGAAAAGACCCCCTGAGAAGGTTCAATGTGTTGTGACCCTAAGGGCATTAGGTGGAAATCCTGGAGGTGGACAAGTACCACTGGTTAGGGTGGAGACTTGTTCTCCCGGTCTGCGCAGTCCAAGAGTCGCCATTGTATTGCCTAGATGGCGTCTATATGATGTGATGTGTTGTGTCCTTCTTTGGTGGTTTGGACTGTGTCACGGCACTAAATGTGAATGTGTAAATGTGTATGTGTTCATGTGAAAAATGTGAATGTCAACAATGTGTAAAAGTGCATGTATAAAGTGTGAAATATGCGAATTTGAAATTGTGTAAAAATGTGAAACCAAAATGTGAGGATGTGAGTTTGTAATCCATGTTATGACAATCTGAAATCATGCTTAAACAGTAGCTTTACTATGTTATGATCATGTTTATGTATGCAAAATGCCTAGAATCCATGCTAGGGATAATTGTTAAGCATATATAAACAACTTCCATACTTGGTTGTTCACATGTTGTGATTTAATCGTTGTTGTAGCTCTCATGTGTTAGATTATGGTTGCTAAAGCATGTAAAACCAGCAAGCTTAAAGTATGTAAAATGGTTACGTATATGCGTAGGAATGTGTAGATTCCATGTTAGGTATGTTTCCTTTCATGCATGCTCGGGAATTCATGTTAATGGCTTCATGTCTTAGTTGGTTGAAGGTAGATTTTTATGTGAGGAATGAATAGAAAGCATGTGATTCTATTTTAGGAAATCTGAAAGCATAGTCCATGTGTTTAAATTATAGATTCACCATGATAGGTTGTAAAATTTAATGTCAAGCATGCTACATGTTGTGTCCTGTGAATGTGTATGTAGAACCTACTATGATATGTGCATGTACGGTATGTGTAGAATTACTTGCGGAGTCTTTTAGACTCACTACTTGCTTCGGCGTACAGGTGTAGTTGGTGACGAGACACTTGTGGAGGAGACGTTGGAGACTGATTCTGAGCGTGGAGATTAGAGTGTTGGAGTACTTGTGACATTTTGTGATTTTCATAGTATGTAAATTGAACATTGTACTAGCATTATCATGGAAGAATGTATAAGTATGGAGATTTATGTATTTGATTTTCAGAAATTTAATTATGTGGACTTTTAGCTCTTTAAATGTTATCGAAACATGTATGTTAAATGTGGATGATGAATGAAATGAAGACAGTGGTTCTTTTACTTCCGCTACTCTGTTCTTATATTCACGTGTATCTCAGCTGAATGTTATTGTGGGTAAATGTCCCACTGTGATGATGCTCGCAATACCGACGTGGGTTGGTATAACCGTATCGGTATAATGAGGGTCGTCGCATGATGAGTCACCTACTCTTGTAGAGATCGAGGTAGTGCAGGATTTTCCAGACGTCTTTCCCGATGATTTGTCTGGTTTGCCACCGGATAGAGAGATAGAGTTTACCATAGAGTTGCTTCCGGGCACCTCTCCTATCTCGAAGGCTCCATATCGGATGGCACCTGCGGAGTTAGCTGAGTTGAGGAGGCAGTTGCAAGAGTTGCTAGATAAGGGATTTATTCGCCCTAGTGTTTCCCCTTGGGGCGCACCTGTATTTTTCGTCAAGAAGAAAGACGGGTCACTTAGGTTATGCATTGACTACAGAAAGGTGAACCAAATGAAAGTGAAGAACAGGTATCCCTTACCTTGTATTGATGATTTGTTTGACCAGTTGCAAGATGCATCAGTCTTTTCTAAGATTGATTTACGATCTGGTTATCATCAGTTGAGAATTCGGAGTGAGGATGTGTCCAAGACGGCATTCAGATCCCGTTATGGATATTATGAGTTTTTGGTTCTTCCTTTCGGATTGACCAACGCCCCTGCAGCATTCATGGATCTCGTGAACAGGGTGTTTAGGCCGTATCTAGATAGCTTTGTTGTAGTGTTTATTGATGATGTGCTGGTCTACTCTCCGGACGAGGCCACATACCGTCAACATTTGAGGGTGGTATTAGAGGTTCTCCCTGAGCACAAGCTATATGCTAAGTTTAGCAAGTGCAATTTCTGGTTGCGCGAGGTTCATTTCCTCGGGCATGTTATCTCCGGTGCTGGTGTTGCAGTTGACTCAGCAAAGGTCCAGGCAGTTATGGATTGGGAGATTCCCAAGACCCCTTCGGAGATTCGTAGTTTTCTGGGTTTGGCTGGTTACTATCGCCGATTCATTGAGGGATTTTCATCCATCGCCGCCCCATTGACTCAGCTCACCAGAAAGGGAGTGAAGTTTGTCTGGTCCGAGAAGTGTGAGAGTAGTTTTCAATTGTTGAAGACTAGGCTCACGACAGCTCCGGTATTAGTCTTGCCGAGCGGTGTAGAGGGTTTTGCTATCTACACGGATGCGTCTCGGATTGGCTTAGGTTGTGTGCTAATGCAGCAAGGAAGGGTAGTGGCTTATGCTTCTCGTCAGTTGAAGGAGCATGAGAAGAACTATCCGACTCATGACTTGGAGCTCGCAGCAGTGGTTCATGCACTAAAGATCTGGAGGCACTATCTTTATGGTGTCAGATTTGAGGTGTTTACCGACCACAAGAGCTTGAAGTATCTTTTCTCCCAAAAGGAATTGAACCTGAGGCAGAGAAGATGGATTGAGTTCTTGAAGGACTATGACTTTGACCTTCAGTATCACCCTGGGAAGGCGAATGTCGTAGCGGATGCTCTGAGCAGGATGAGACCATCTCTCCAGCAGGATTGGAAGATGTTGGAGGATGCGGCTTGTGCGTTGACTGAGTTAGAGCCATCGATATGCCAGGCTTTTGTAGCTCAGTTATCCCTTAGGTCCTCGGTTTTGGATGAGGTGATCGAGCAACAGAAAGCCGACCCTAGACTCCTAGAGTTAGTGGGCCAGGCAGGCATTGCTCATGATGAGGACGGTGTGATTAGATTCCATCACCGTGTTTATGTCCCTGATTTGGTAGATGTCCGTGAGCATGTGTTAGCGGAGGCTCACAGGTCGAGATTCTCTATTCATCTGGGTAACACTAAGATGTACCAGGATTTGAAGAGATCCTTTTGGTGGTCTGGCATGAAGAGGGATGTGGCAGATTATGTATCTAGGTGTTTAGTATGCCAGCAAGTGAAGGCCGAGCGACAGCGACCATTCGACCTTATGCAAAGGATGGAGATCCCAGTATGGAAGTGGGAAGCTGTCACTATGGATTTTGTTTCGGGTTTGCCTCGATCTAGAAGGGGCAACAACTCAATTTGGGTAGTCGTAGATAGATTCTCGAAGACTGCGTATTTCTTGCCTATGAAGAAGAAGCAGTCGGTTGAGAGTTTAGCTAGATTATATGTTAGTAGTGTGGTTAGATTGCATGGTGTGCCGAAGTCGATCATTTTGGATCGAGATCCGAGATTTACTTCGAGGTTGTGGAAAGGTCTTTAGGATGCGTTAGGTTCAGAGCTGAAGCTCAGTTCGGCGTTTCATCCCCAGACAGATGGGCAGTCCGAGAGGACTATCTAGACGCTCGAGGACATGTTGAGAGCGTGTGTGCTGGATTGGAAGGATGATTGGGAGCGTCATCTACCTCTAGTGGAGTTCTCATACAACAACAGCTTTCATGCAAGTATTGGTATGGCTCCATTTGAGGCGTTGTATGGAAGGCCTTGCATATCTCTTTTATGTTGGGAGGAGACCGGTGATAGGCAGCTGGTCGGTCCGGAGTTAGTTCAGGAGACTTTGGATAAGGTCCAGCTTATCAGGAAGAGGCTTGTTGCGGCGCAGGATAGGCAGAAGAGCTATGCCGACAACAGAAGGAAGGATCTTGAGTTCGAGGTGGGTGATCATGTCTTCCTGAAGATATCACCTACTCGAGGTGTCGTCAGGTTTGGCAGCCATAGTAAGTTGAGCCCTCAATTCATTGGCCCATATGAGATTCTTAGACGATTGGGCAGCGTGGCATATGAGCTAGCTTTACCCCCAGCTTTGGCTAGTGTTCATCCTGTTTTTCACGTTTCTATGCTCAGGAGGTATGTCCGAGATCCATCTCATGTGATAGTCATGAGCCAGTGGAGATTCAGCCAGATCTGTCGTATGTGGAGCAACCAGTAGCTATTCTTGACCGGAAGGTTCAGCATCTCCGGAACAAGGGTATTGCGTCGGTGAAAGTTCTATGGCGGAACTTCTCACGAGAGGAGGCTACTTGGGAGCTTGAGGATGCGATGAGGAAGAAGTATCCCCGTTTGTTGAGTAGTTTTGTTTAAACTTCGAGGACGAAGTTTCCTTAAGGGGGAGAGGGTGTAAGGCCCTCGAATTTTGTTGTATTGCTTTAGTATGTGTAAATAATTCATGCCTGCGTATGCATAGATGTACATATCTACGTACGTATTAACTAGTTATACTTATGTGCGCATGTGTATAATTAGTTGTAAATAGTGTATGAATTGCATGGTGGTAGTGTGTACATGATAGTATACATATGCATGTAAGTATATAGAATATGCATGGATTTTCTGCATGTTTTAAGTTCTGGCCGAAGGGCCCTTTTGGCGTCAACATTGTGGACGTCCATGATAGTCAATGTCATCATCGTTCGGCGCTAATACTTAAGTCAACGGCCATGGATGTGGACGTTAATCTCTCTGACCTGCATGCGTTGCAGACCCCGAAATTCCAGGGGCAAGCAAGCCCAGCCATTGGGGAGATGTCCCCAACGGCTAGTAGGCTTCACATCACCCCTGCGTGATGTCCCAAACCCTTCTCCTATAAACCAACTCCTTCTGCACCAGAAGAGCTCTCTTGACTCCTTGAAAAGAGGAGAGAAACCCTAGCTCTGGACTGAAGGAAACCTGGACTTTGGAGGCTTTGATCCGGCGACTGAAGGCTTCTCCCGGCGATCTACACCGACTGGAGGATAGCTGGGACATAGAGGAAGGCTTCCCTGATGTTGGTTTGGCGTCTACATCGACCAAGAACCCGGAGCAAGAAGCATTTGGAGGCTTCTTGGGACTGCCCAAGGAGAGCTTCAACAACAACTTTGATCCCTCTGGAGATTTATTGAGATGCAAGTAACCTATCCCCGTGGTGCATGTGGGTATCTAGTAGGTCCTAGGCATTTTTATGGATTTTTATCGTTTCCTGGATCCTCACATTCCTCTGTTACTTGGAGCTCGGTCTGTGTTTTTGCACAGATAGGAACTTGACGTCAATCCCTCTTGCCGTCAAGATCTCCAGTCAGCGGCCAGCGATCTTGCCGTCAATCTCTTGAACGGCCAGACACTGCCGTTAAGTTCTTCAGTGCAGAACAGTAAATTGCTCTGCCTTATATAATTATTTTCTAGACTTTGACGCATGAGGATATAGTGTAATTTTTTATATGTTATGTAAAATAGATAAGGTGATGTGTGTGGAATTTTCTGTATTTTTCTGTGGATGACATAAATTGTTAGATTTATTGAAACACATGTTGGGAAAATGGATTATACATGTTCACCTACTGTCTACATGATTCCTGAAGAAATTAAATGCCCTAGAATTTTTCTATACCATGTGTATATGTGTCAGCCCATAGCCTGCAAATTTGAGAATTTGTTCATGTTCGTGTAATTTACTGTAATTTCTGCAATGGAAATAGAAAGCATGTGTAGGATTTTCAAAAATCCACAGTAAATTATATGTTGTGCGATAAATTTGGAGAAAATTTATGTAACAATGTGTATGATAGATTCGGATCTGTGAAATGTCAAATCTAAGATTCATGTTATGTTCCATGATAAATTGAATTATGAATGGCATGAGATTGAACGTTTTAATTTTTGTAAATGTAAATATGACTCAGAAAAAAATGTGAAAATTTGCATGTGTGGTCATAAACCTGCAAACAGTGTGTGGTTAAATTTTCATGTGATTTGGATAACAGAAAATGGTATTATGAGATTTCCATGTGAAAATGAGTGATTAATGCATGTTATCATGAATGTGGTTTGATTATGCATTGTTCAGCCTGATTAGTGTAAAGAATTGAATGTTTAAAGTCTGTCATCAGTAGTATCATGAATAGGAAAACAGAGCCATGTGTATAAGTGAGAGAATGTAAAGACATGTGTATATCATGTGTAATATGTGTGTTAAAAATCGGAATGTGTAATGTGTAAGAATGTGCCATGTGTGACACTGCTTCCATAGAGGGCCGTGGAACCGTACCATGGAAAAGTCCCCATTGGAGGTTCAATGTGTTAAGATCCTAAGGGCATTAGGATGAAATCCTGGAGGTGGACAAGTACCACTGGTTAGGGTGGAGACTTGTTCTCCCGGTCTGCGCAGTCTAAGAGTCGTCATTGTATTGCCTAGGTGACGTCTATGTGTATGTGTTATGTGATGTGTCCTTCTAATGGTGGTTTGGACTATGTGTCACGGCACTAAATTGTGAAATGGGAATGTGATCATGTGTAAATTGTGTAGTGTGAATATGTGAAAATGTGCAATGTGTGAAAAGTGAGCAGTGTGAATGTGTAATTGTGTAAACATGTGGAACTAATATGGTAAATCATGAAATTGTGATCCATGATGTGTAAGTGTTAAATTTATGTCAAAACAGCAACCTAAGTGCATGTAAAATGCCATTTCCACATGTGCAAAATTGTAGAATCCATGTTAAGAATGTTTCTTACTTATGTGTGAATAGTCCATATTTATTCGTTATCTTGTTGAAGTTGAAAATGTTAATGTAGCTCTCATGTGAATAGACAAATAGAAAGCATGTGGTAGGGACTTTAATTTGGAATGACATAAACCATGTACATGTGTTTAAATTTTATAGAAGTATCCTGATAGGTTGTTTCCTACCATGCTATATGTTTGGCTATTGGAAGTGATTATAGGCGTTATTGTGATATATGCATGTATGACGTGTATGGTGTTATTTTCTGAGTCTTTTAGACCCATTCCTTGCTTCGGCGTACAGGTTTAGTAGGTGATACACCTTTGGAGGACACCGTAGAGAGCGACTCCGAGCGCGGGGAGTAGCTTGGCGGAGTTGTAGTTGTGACATTTTGACTTCCATCGTATGTAAATTGAGGCTTTGTGATAGAAACATTATGTAATTGTGGACAGCTATGTATTTGAATTTAGTACTTCATTATGTGGACTTTATTTCTTTTAAATTGTCATGGGATCATGTATGTTAAGTGTGGATGATGAAATGAAATGAAAGACGTAGTTCTTTTACTTCCGCTACTCTATATCTATATTTGTGTGTATCTCAATCATGTGATAGCATTTGGGTAAATGCCCCACTGTGATAACGTTCACTATACCAACGTAGGTTGGTATAACCGTACTGGTATAATGAGGGTCGTCACAATAGACCTTGGTTTATTGTACTTGGAAACTAGCTATATTTAGTGGATGTTATGCTATGTTATTTCTTTTCTTGGACTATATAGACAGTGGTATATGGATTATAAAGTTGTTGGAATAAGAGTTATTATTTTCCGCTGCAATATTCCTTCTATTTGTGTATATCTCAGCCCATGTGACTATCGTTGGGGTTTTCTCCCCTGTAGCCACTTGCTCTCATCTGACGTGGGTTGGTATAACCGTACTAGACAAAAGTGGGTCGTTACATGCGCATTCGTCACTATAATTCCTAGGTAACGGGTATGTGTTATGTGATATGTGTGTCCTTTTTTATGGTGGTTCGGACAATGTGTCACGACAAATAATGTGTAAAGATGTGAAATCTGTGTAATGTGCAAAGTGTTCATGTGAAAGTGATGTGTTAATGTGTTACCATGTGAAATATTGTGAAACCATGTGAACATGTGGTATTATGTTTAAACAGCAAGAAAATGTGTATTTATGTGATATAAAAACATGTGAAAAAGTGATATATATCATGCTAGGTGTGTTAGTAAGCATGTGTTTAATTCCATGATCAAGTTGTTTAGAAATATGATGTGAATGAATTGCAATTGAGATTATGAATCAAGTTAAAGACCATGTGTAGAAAGCATGTTATAGGTTACTTATTTATACTTGTTGTTATGACATGAATCATGTGGTAAGGTTACTTTTATTATTAAAAGAATAGCATTAATGTGATATGTGTAAGGATGTGCCAATGGGTTACTTGCTGAGTCTTTTGTGAAGACTCATACTTGCTTTAACATACAGGTGAGACAGGTGTCCCCGTGCTCGAAGAGTACATTGTGAGGAGCGACTCCGAGCGAGAGGAGTTGCAAGATTGTGGAGGATTATTGCATAACTTGTACTTTCTTTCACTAGTATGTGGACAATGATGTTATGTTATGGACTTGTATAATTGTGGACTTTGGTTATTTTCATTGCTACTATATAGACTGTGGAATGTGTGAATGATGATGGAATAAGATTTTCTTTCATTTCCGTTGTACTTCCTTTTCTCATTATGTACATCTCTACCTACTGTGTTGTGTTGGGTACATGTCCACTGTGACGGCGCACTTTATATCGATGTGGATTGGTATAATCGTACCGGTATAAAGAGGGTCGTTACATGCAATGCACCGACAGGGCAGTGACTGGCACAGTACGCCAGCTGGCCACGGGCTGGCCCAATATGCCAGCCGGCCGCGGGCTGGCACACTACGCCAGCCCCTATATCCCATCCCTCTCCTGATAGCCTGTCTCTGCGACAGGAAGGGGAGGGCGCCAGTGGCTGGCCTCCGACCGCCATCGGCACTGCCTCCCAGTGGCGAAGGAGGGGCACCGGCCATCGCTAGCCCCTCCCCGGCCACCGCTGGCCACGGCCAGAAGAGAGAGAAAGGGGAGAGAGAGAGAGGGATCAGGGTACAGAGAGCAGGGGGAGACCATGGTGGTGCAGAGGGGGAGGAGGCTACGGCCAACTCCAGAGAGGGTGGAGGGTCCCTACCCATGGCGGTAGGACCCACTGGCGACAATCTCAACGGCAGCGGCGAAGACTCCTCCCGGCTCTGAACAGGGGAGGAACAAGGGAACGACGACGGCAAAGGTGGCTTCTCACAGGCTGCCGGTGGCGGCGGAAACACCCGATGGGAGAGAGAGAGAACAATAAAGAGAAAACAGAGAGAGGGAGAGAGTGAGAGAGGGAGATCGACAGGGGGGAGGAGGAAGAGGGCGAGGGGGGTCTTGTGTGGAAGGGGGTCTCATGTGGAGGGGGAGGAAAGGGAGAGGGGGGTTTCACCCTCCAGCATGTGGGATCCACGGGTCTCACACAAAATCTGGTTCGCGACACCAGCTATGACCTGGACAAACCACACAGAAAAACCTCTCAGTCTCACAGTCGCAGACAACAAGTCTAACTGCGGCTCCACCTCTACAAGAACAAGTAATGTGGAGTTCAACCAACACCACCTACTAGCTACCAAGGTGCAGACCCATGCCTGACACACCTCTAAGGATTCTAAAATCTCTAGAGTGAGGCTGTGGAACACGGGACTAGCTGAGGACCAATACGTCTATTGGTATCCATCCCCCCAACCATAGTGCGCTACAAGCGACTTAACAAGAACCAACCACACCACAAGTTGCTTCCCCACTGTCGTCTTTACCTCAGCTGGACTTACAACTCGACAAACGAGTGAGGGTGTCGAGGAAGACGACATAGACCTCGACGATACACAAAGTACCAGGACAAACCCTGAGCACAATGTGCCTGAATCACAAAGAATCTGGGTACTGACTGAAGAGGTAACCATGGTAAGCGTCGTACTACCAAGCCCAATCTCACACTTAAACCACATAAACACAATGTCCAATACCTTTACTGTACACCATAAACCATTATCAATAACCAAACACCTTTAACCATGGTCCCTAAGACCCACAAACCTTAAACCAGCTCATTAAGCCTCGAAACACATGAACGTGACATGGTCGGGTGTTGCTTTCAGAATGCAACGCCCGAAACGGCGCATTCCAGATGTGAACGCATAGGGTGAAACGACGCGTTCCGGATGTGAACGTGTGGGGTTGGCCTATTGCGTTCAAAACACAACCACCGGGTCTGTCATGTTCATAAACCGAATACCAGTCTAGAAATCCTACACCAAAAACTCCACAAAACACCCTATTTATCCTACCATGATCATCGACAATGTCATAAATCATTATACTACCATGCATACTACTTACCAAAGCCCTTTACATACATCCAAACCATCAAACCATGCATAAATAGAGATTAATGAAAGAGAATCTCCCTACCAACGTGAAGAACTCTAATCGATCGTCATTTCTCATGCTTTGTACAACCTCCTCGCGCCAAGAACATGCCGAATCCCAAGCTCGGAGTCGAAATCGCCCAAAAACCCTCAAAAACCTCTTCTCGGCCGAACAGATCTTCATGCTCTGTTTGGCTGACCTACAGTCAATAAAGCAGTCGGAATCAAGAACACAACATAGCGGGCCATCGGGTTCAAAACACAAATTTCCAGAGCGAATACTTCCAAAAATTGATGCCACGCGTCAGCCATGCATGCGTCATGTGTCGTGCATGCAGTTGAAGATCGAAAATAAGCGGCGGGGAGAACGTGACGTAGGTGGGGGATGCATTTTGAACGTGACGCCCTCCTACATCGCGTTCTCAAATAGAGAACCAATGTGCCTGTTGGGTCTGGACTTCCAGCCCACAACACCCATGCAACCTACCAAACCTCAAAACTCAATCCAAGGATACATTTGGCCCACAATCCAACCAAGCCACAATCTGAATGGTCAAAAGGTTACAAATTAGACCCTTAAATTAAATATTAATAAATTAATTACATGGATCATTAACAAGAATAACAACTGGTGTTTTGTAATGTTGTCAACATGAATGACACTTAGTGTTTTTGTGATCATCAAAATCTACAGAGTACAATATCTCCCCATTTTTTATGATGACCAAACACTTGTAGATTTTTCACACAAAACACAACATTTAATTTTTATCTCAATTTTTTGTTCCATTTTTTTTTTTTTACATAACAAACATGCATACAAGCATTCACAGTTATGCAGTATTAACTCCCCCTCTCAAAAATACAAATTACTTCTTACTCTCCCTTTTTTTTCACATAAACTCTCTCCCAAACCAAAATATAAAATCTACATATTCTCTCCCCCTTTTTGACAATATCAAAAAATTGGTGGTAGTAGGGTTAAGAAAAACAATTGGCTCGAGTACAAAGTATGTATGTTTAGAGTTATTATGGGGAGGATGATGGAGTGTAAGCACTAAGAAGTATCCATGACATAGCCCATGTATTTAATCAAATTCTAAGACACACTCAAAATTAAATACCATCAAGAGTGATGTGTGAGATATGATTAATAGGCATCACACATAAGGATGGACAGAAATTCTAATTAACACTAACAAATACTTTGAATCCAACCATGTATCATAGACCCTCGATTTTTGGTAGTAATCACTCTGCCCCCCCCCCCCCCTTTTTTTTATTTTGGAAACCAATTGATGTCAAATTGATATCAAATTTTTGTTTCTATCTTTTTCTTTTATTTACGAAAAAGTATTGTCGTTTGACACTAGGCTCCTCACTTGTTCAATGGAAAGACCCAGTTACTAAGCTCAGTTCCTCTTTTCCTTTCAACCTGAGACGTGTAGCTTTCTGCTCACGAGTTATTACAAATTATGTGAATTTTAAGAATCACAAAAGTGTTAAGAAAAGTTTTCACCTATCATCAAAGTGATATTCATTAATCATATTTGAGTGCATTGGTGTGTTAGACTCAATTTCAAATGTATTTTGAGAAGTATGTTAAATATATAACTATTTTGCTCCCTCATAATGTATGCACACACCAAATTAATTAGTTCTCCCTTAGTGATTGAATTAATACATACTAAGTATCAAGCCAATGCAATAAAAATAATAAGGGAGTATTAGGCCATAGAAGGAATCAAGGAGGGCATTTTACATATAATTTATATGCATTCACACAAGGGATAGACATGCAAACACAAGCATACAATAGACACTAAACTCTATGACCCTTTTGTGTTTTTGATTTTTCAATTTTTTTATTTTTCTGACAGAAAGAAAACAAACACATCTGACATCAAATCTAACAAATTAAATAATGAAGATATACAAGAGTATTCATTTTACCTTAACAGCTCAAAAATAGCAATAGATGATATTCACAGAATAATTTCGATGCCTTGAATTTTACATTGATGCTCCAACTCCAATTGTTCAAGACACTTGCAATCACAACTATCAGGTGGATTTCTTTGGTACCCAAATAGTTTTGGGTCCAGCAGTGTTAGTCCGGGAAGGCAATAAATCCTTATTAATCTACACCGAGTTCAGTTTCTGCATATTTCCCTTTAAAAAACACGTATATTTCACATGACCATGCCCACCACAGAAATAACATGTGAAATTATAGGTGCTTTGTGTGGGTTGTGGCATGTGACTTACATGATGATTAACATGCTTGATTTTATTGATTGTGCATGCTTCTTAAAATTCACAATATTTTTACCATTTATTGGTTTCTTAGCTTGCACAATTTTTTTATCATGAGAATTCAGTTGGAGCTTTGTCCCCTTTTAGTTAGTAGTTGATGTGCATGGAATGTTGAAGCATGAACAAAAGATGTTACTATTTTAGACTCAAAAGATTTGTTCTTTTTATTTTTAGGGGAGTAGCATAAACCATGCCTATTAGTGTTAACTTTAACACAAGCACTTCATCAAGTTTCTGCTTCCTTCGCTTCATCATCAGAGTCTAGAAATGGTCTTAAGCCCATCTACTGTTTCATGCAATTTCTTAGTAGAATTCTCAGAATTCATAGTATTTTCTTCCAATACATGCACTTCGTTTTTCAGTTCTTCATTTTCAGAAATCAAATGTGAATTCTCATATTCTAACATGCTTATTTTTTCAGCATAGCCATTATCATGTGCAATGCATTCAAATTCATCCTCATACAATGTCACTTTGCTTTGCAAGGAATCATTCTCTTATGAAGAATTTACATTGTAAACTCAGAAGATCACATGATTTACAAGGATATTCATTATATAGGATATCATTGATTTCTTTTTTAGGCCCTTATTTTCCTTTTTCACTTTCTTATATTTCTCATGCAAAACAATGTACATTGATTCCATTTCCCCGAGCGTAAATTCGCAATCAAAAGTTACCTCATATTTTCTTATGTAGGAGACTTTGTATTTATCTTAGTGTCTTCTTCTCCAATAGTTTCGAGGAAGCATGAGTTGCCTAACTTCTCAGTCCTTTCCTCATAGGTCCCTTTCAAGTTGTCCCAAATTTCTTTACCAGGCCTGCACTCAAGAAGATGAGGAAATTTATGGATGTTAATTGCACAATGTAATATATTCAATGCAGTGAAATTAATACTTCACTTCCTAGCATGCTCAACTGTCCCTTTTCTCTCTTCCTTAGGCAACTTATAAGGACCTGTAACACCCAGAATTTAAAATAAGATATTGAACATTAGGAACAGATATTGATTACCATAAAAGATAAAATAACATTATTACATTTGAATCTAAAATCTTTTCACGTAATTAATGTGATACCAGTACTGTCTTCAGATGTGCGCACCCTGACAAAGCGTCATCGGAATTCGGTAATGAAAACGAAATCTAATAACACCATAATTACTAGAAAAATGTACTGATCACGAAAACATGAACACCATGAATTATTGATGCATATATCCATATTAAGCCAATATAATGATTTTTGGAGTAATTTTCAATCGACAGAAAACTAATCCAAAAACTTAAACTAAAATCATCATAATTTGTATCACCTCTTAATAAGCTTATGCCTGGAATTTCATCTCAATTGGGTATCATTTAAGTATAAAATTAGTGGCCCAAAGAACCTAAATGAATTAAATTTGAATTGCGTAATGGCATTACGTAAGAGACTTGGGGGATAAGCTGGATAAGGCAACGTGTTATTTTGGTAATCCTTATCTAAGTTGGCCGTGAGAGGATAAGGGTAATCCTCCGATTATAAACCTCTTCTTCTTTTCTTCTTCTTCTTCTTCTTCTTCTTCATACGCCTTCTGCTACTTCCCCCTGTTCTTGAGGGCCGCTTCTTCAACTTCCACTTCTCCTTCCTTCCTCCACAGAACACCACCGTTGTCTCTTCACTGCTTCTTCTTCTTCATACTTCTTCTTCTTCATCATCACCTTCTCCATGCTACCATTACCATCACCATTGTCCCAGAAAGAAAAGAGAGAAGGGGGTGAAGGAAGGAAGAGGGAAAGCAGGTGTAGAGGCAAAGAAGAGAGAGAAAGAAGTTGTAGTGCATTAAGAGAGAGAAAGAAGTGAAATGAGGAGCTTAGGGAGTTCATCTCCACCCGACAGTCATACCCAACTGATAAGTAGGTTCCTCTTTATCTTTCTTGATTGTTCACTTCTATTCCCAAGCATGTTTGAGTTGTACGATTCAAGTTTTTATGATTTTGGTCTTTACAAGAATCGGACGACTGATTTTGGTATTTCGGTCGACCGATTCTCTCTCCAGTTCAACTGATAAAAGAGAAAAGAATTTGAAACAGATGTTTAACAAGTTTTATTAAATGTAGAAAATATGTACAGTTAAAGTATAAGTATTTTCCTACAATTCCTGAGTGTTTATTTCTATTCTCAAGCTTGTTTAGACTGTGTGATTTGTGACCGTACGATTCTGGTTTTTACCAGAATCGGTCGACCTATTTCTAGATTTTGGTCGATCGATTTCTCCCTGAATCCATGACCAAGCTACTGGCTAGGTCGGTCGACCGATTTCTAGATTTCGGTCAACCGATTCTTCATCACGTCCAGGACCAAGCTACTGGCTTGTTCGGTCGATCGATCTTTCCTGTCTGGTCGACCAATTTGGTGTTTTCAGACGACCGAATACTTATGTTCGGTCGACCGACCTTCTGTTTTTTATGACTACTGATTCTTCCATAAGTATCAGCAGAAACTCTGCGAAACTGAAACTCATACCTTATTTACACTCCATATCATTTAAGTAAATGTTATACATTTACTTATGATATTACATGTAAATAAGGAAGTACCCCCCATTTGAATCCAATAAAAAATCAGAAAAATTATATCTCTTACCAATAAAAGTCAACTCTCCTACCGAAGAAGAAAATCACGATTTTGTTGATTCCATCAAAATAGCATCTTTCTAATCTCTCATAATTTGGTCTGCCTGAAAGTCTCATAATTCAAATGAACCTAGTAGAATGCTAAAATCTAAGGTCCGGTGAAAAATGATAAACACGCATATGGCTTCTCCAAGGGTCTCCTACTGAAAAAGAAGTCAAACTTGCTCACCCCTTATTTTATATTAATATGACTTGTACATTGATATGATATTATTTCCAATGTTGAATAAAATTAGTAATCGATTGATTCGATCGGCCATATTGATTTCATGACTATCTTTGTGATGTATTCTTTCGTTGATTTTCATTTTAAGGTTTAACATGTTAAGTAAGCCTAAATACCACATCACAGAGCTATTCTCTAAACACCCAAAAATGAGTAGAAAATGTTACATGATATCTCCAGAACTTGTAGGTTTAGACCGTCTTGTAACTAGGACCAGTGTTTCGACATGGTAATATCATTTGGAAATTCTGTTTAGCATCTGATTTGCAAACCGACTTGATACATCGACTCCTGATTGACTTCTGAAAGTCCAATCTTGGCTATGAATTACACCTCGAATTTGGTTCACTATCATAAACTTCTCATATTGCATAATTGTGTTACCCCTTGAAACTCCAATCATTTCAACTCTTTTAAGATTCTTATACAATCTTGTACATGTGCCTTATCCTTGAAACTCTAGAGTGCTGCATAATTGTCTGAGAACATAACAATAATGAATGTGTACTTATTGTTCGAGTCTTCAGACTCTACTGGATCAAGATGCTTATGCAAATAGGGGCAGGTCCAGTCCCTGGGAGGAACACCCGAACTCGACCACTGAATCAGACAATTCGAATATGTACCTGTCGAGAATGGATCCACTGATCGTGTCACTCAAACTCGACCACTTAATCGGACAATTCAAATATGTACCCATCGAGAACGGATCCACTGATCGTGTCACCCGAACTTGGCCACTGAATTGGACAATTCGAATATGTACTCGTCGAGAACGGATCCACTGATCGTGTCACCCGAACTCGGCCACTGAATTAGACAATTCGAATATGTACCCATCAAGAATGGATCTACTGATCGTGTCTTGGCATCAGACAATGCCTATTGCTTGATTGATGAATATTCAATTATATGTTATTGTTTCCCATCAGCATAACTTAATTGGTTTGCACTTATAGCCAATACATGTTCAGTGGACTACTAGATAGTGATTACACGTTTGATAATGATGGCATGTCATTATATGCCTGACACTTGTTATTTTGATTCGGATCATTAATGTATCGGTTTAATCTTGCATAGTTCAATATTGTACATCTTGATTTGCATTATCCTTCCTTTCTTAAACATTGTTATTTGCTATCCACGTGTGCAGCAAATTTTTCTTGATTCCAATATCTATTCATTGTTATTAGAGGATAAATCCTACTAGGCAAGACTGGTCATACCTACTCTTTTTTCAGGTATTCATCAGTTCTAGAAGGCAGGGAAATAGAAATTGTGCTGAGAGATCAACACTTGTTATGTCTGACCTTTGAAATATAGTTTGGGAATCATGTAATTACCTCCACTTTGAGGAACGACTGTTCATATATATTTTATTTTAGGTCACGACCCCCGGGCAATTCTTGCTCGAAAAATTTTAAACTTGTTCTCGATTTCCTGTTCGGTTGCGTCTCGAAATTTATGAAAATATCAAATGACGAGGCGTGACAGGACCACTCTTTATGACATTCCACAACTCAAAACCTTGAGCATGAATAAACATAGTCATATGAGTTTTCCAAGGAGCATAATTGAATCCATCAAAATAATGTGGACTAAGGATGGAACAACCTCAGAAAACACACTCATGATGACCATAGGTCCAGAGATCACTCATATATTTCAAAACCTACTCTAATATTAATTAAAGTGCAATATCGTCAGTCAATAGAGCAAGAGAGGAGGGGTGAATTGCTATGCTCAAATAAAAATCTTTTCGCTTAACATAGATTTAAACAATCTAAGAAGAACGTGACACATTAGAAGTACTAAACACAAACGATGAAACACTACGTAAACGGCTATCCTAACGTGCGTAGAATTGAGGTAGAAACAAGGAAACAAATCACAAAGTGCACACAAGATTTTTAGAGTGGTTCGGCCAACACACCACACGTGCGCCTACGTCCACTACCCGACACCTCTGTGTGGATTTCTTCCTAACTTGTTTCCCTAGGTACAAGCCGATAAACATCCATACGAACATTGTTGTTTCTGGGGACAACACTAACCCCACCTCGTGTCAAGGGGACGAAACAGCCCGCAACGTGTAGTGCACAGCCCATACCACACACAAACACACACAATATGTTCTGGTTTAGTTATGAACAAAAGAAGACTTTGACAAGAGAAACAACATTTAAACATAGAAGTAAGGATTCCCCCTATCACAGAAAGTCAACCTCTGTAATCGTCTTTGTTGACAGTGTCACGATGCAGAACGGGACGATGTAGAAAGCTTCAGAATGAAGGCTTGTAGGATGCAGCACTGTAGGATCGAAGATGCAGGTGTACAGATCTAGAAGGGGGGGTTGAATAGATCTGACACAAATCACAGAGGAAACTTTACCAATTAAAAATTACTCAAAATAAGAGATCCATTCAACAGATAACCCAACTAATCTAATGTGATTGTGTGTATTTTGATGTGTGGGACAATCAAACAAACAGTGTGTGTGCGTGCCTACAGTGAGGTTGAAGTTCTATGCAAACATCTAGTGCAGAAATCGGATCAAACCACGGCACAAGAAATTTTTAGGTGGTTCAGAGATCACATCCAGTGACTCCTACATGCACCCCTCACACAGTGAGGCACACACTACTCAACAAAATTGAGTACAACACACACATACAAGCTCGAAGACTTAAACCACACACACACGAGCACACTTTTAACGCCCCTATTGGACCCAGTACAGTTATTCCAACTCACATTGGATCTAATAGAGGTATTTTAGTGGAAAATATCCAACAATAGACGGTACAGATTGAGACATACATAAATGACAATTTAATTCCAACAAATTTGCAACATAACATGGAACCAAAATTTTCAATCAACATCATATTCAAATACTAAGTCTAAAACATAAGGGAAAGATAGTAATAGTCCAACTTATTACAATCCATAAGTCCAAATGCATAAAATTCAAAGTACATCATGT
This sequence comes from Colocasia esculenta, assembly GCA_014218235.1. Taxonomy (NCBI): domain Eukaryota; kingdom Viridiplantae; phylum Streptophyta; class Magnoliopsida; order Alismatales; family Araceae; genus Colocasia; species Colocasia esculenta. The sequence continues at coordinate 186,055,786 of CM024755.1, read as the reverse complement.
CCTCACATACATAATCTCTCAAACACTCAAGTAAAGCACTAAGTCTCCACGTCCTCACGCTCTGAGTCAGTGTGCACTAACTCCTGGGTATCCTCAGTCTCTCCTGAAATGTTAATCAAGTGTGAGTCTACAAGACCCAGCAAATCACATGAAAGACAGTTTAAGATATAATATATACTAGGTTTAAAACATGATAACATATTTCTCACATCCTTGATATCATATAGCTCTTCCTATAAACATGTTCCAAGTCACTTGGCAATCATTCTTTACATAACATGGTTATTTATCATGAAAATAACGCAATTCATGTAACATATAGCTTGCATCTCATATTACAACAATTGATTAAAACATGTTCATGTAGCATGGTGTATAAAATCAAATTCTTTAAACATATGTTCAATGTCATGTAAACAATTTCAAGTAACCTTTAATCTATTTCATGTAACATGTAATTCATCATCATGTAGCATGTATTCAATTTAACATGTAGCATGTAGTTCATATAACAAGTGACATGTAGTTCATGTGGCGTGTAACATGTAGATCATGTAGTCATGTAGTCATGTAATCATGTAGTCATGTAATCATGTAATTGCCAAGACATAGCCCACACTACGAATAGAGATCATGTAGCATGTAGTCATTCACTTATCACCTAGGCAAAGCAGTGATGAAGTCTAGGTTATTGCGTAATACCGAGGAAAGTCCTTCCCACTTTAACCAGTAGAACATGTCTACCTCCAGTATTTCAATCTGTTGCCCACGGATTCATGTAGGTCATTTCATGTTGGTGAACCATTACCATAGGGGCATTCCATGGTGTAGTTCCTTGTAGTTATCTCTATCATAGCAATGTCTCATTGGCCAATTCATTTCAAAATGCATTAACATATATATATTCATGCAATTTACATTTTTCATATAAGCCTATTATGCTCTTTCATACATTCATGCATAATTTACCAAGATGACATTATAATATCACCTAACATGTTTTCTCAGTTCTGAAATTAAAACTCTACTGTATAACAGCAACCTAACATAGTACTACTTTTATCAAATCCAATATGCACACACATTCTCATGTCTATTGATTTCTTTATACATTTTATCATTCAGAAAATCACAACAGTATACACAGTGCTCTAAAAATCTCAAAATTTTGACAGTAAATCTAATTCTAATCATACCATGTACATGCAAAATTTCATATTTTTTCTGAGTTCTGTAAACATTTTTTTCATGATTAACCTTTGTCAATTTAAACTACTCACATGGTACAACAGAGATAAAATCATGCAATTTCTATACTAGCACTGTGCAGTAGATCTATAGTTTCATCTAACAGCAGTACAGTCACTATCTACGACATTATAACATGGATCATGCTTGCATTTATTCCATTTTTCTCTTACTAATTCAAATAGAATTCAACAGAAAATAACTAAACATAGCCCATACACCATTGCAATGACATGTTCATAGTATAACAGAACTGAATTGCACAGAATATAACCTGGCTGAAAACTTCATACAAGCATGAATCACAGTTGAGGAAATATGATCAGATTTCAGAAAAACATAGCACTGATAAACTTAGCGGCCAAATATGTGGCGTTTACACAGAGTCAATGTCCACATACTGTGTCATTAATATCAATTGATGGCGGCACATAGCGCCATTAACATATAGTAGGCGTCCAAAAAGTTGGCGAGTACAAGAAATCAACGGCGGTCGATGTTGTCGTTATATAAACTAAACGGCGATCGATATGGACATTAAGTTTATTCGTCCAGAAAACACAGAACTTGCACATAAAATAATGGAACTTACACCCCTTCCCACATATTATTTTGATGGTTTAAAAATCTGTGAAAATAATAAATCTAAAGATTAAACTATCCTAAACCGACCCCCCATGTTACTTGCCTCTAACCCTCCTGCTGGAGTGACGAATAGGGATTCGAAGACGCCCACCTTGGCAACAAGGTAGTCCTCCTCTTCGACTTCAATCGTCCAAAACTAGCTTCCAGCACAGCTCCCCCGCTTGGAGAAGCTTCTGACCTCGATGCTTGATGATCCTCCTTGGTCTAGCACGCTTCAGATCACCCGAACGAAGCTCTGGAACCCTCTCTCTCGGTCTTCTTTTCTCTCTTCCCAACCAGTGCGAAAATCTCCCCCAAAGGCCAAAACCAAGTCTTATAAAGATCCCTACACATTGCCCAAACCTAATCCTAGCCCTTGGATCAGAAACGCTCTAGATCTCCTAAATAAATGCATGGAAACGGCCGATTTAATCTCCCCTGGAATGGTAATAACAAAAATAGGCAAGTCAGGTTAACATCAACCAATGATGCCGTCGACCATGAGGTAGACGTCCATCGATCAGGTCGTCAACTTTCTTGCCCGAAAAACCAAATATTCCATAATATAATAAACGGCACAATACTCTGTCGTTAACATACAGTAAACGGCAATCGATCATGCTGCTAACAATAGTCAACGTCGGAAGATCTTGACGCCAAGCTCAACACAGAACAGCATACAACTAAATGCAGAAACACATACACAATTGCATTATACAGTTCAATGAAATTCTAGGGAACTACAACATTGATGATCAGTCCATCTCCATATAATTTGTTAATTATTATATGTAGTTTTGGTGATTAACAAAACTCTGAAAATTATTGACTAACATTGTTTTCTAAAGTTTGTCAACAAGTCTCAAATAAAACAACTCAGTAAGTTATCTACACTTATGTTCTTTGAAGTCTATTGCATATGATTTGTCTAAGTATACATCGACTTCTATTAAAAGATCACAACGATTACTATCTTGTTTCTACATCGATTTCACTTAAACAACAATTTCTGTATTAAAACATCGATTTTACTTAAGTATCGACGTCATTCAAGAACACCGACTTCATGTAAGAACATCGATTTCAGTTCTATATCGACTTCACTTAAACATCGATTTTATTTCTGCATCAATTTCAATTAACATCGATTTCAGTTAGAACATCTATAAGGCCCGCACTTTGTTCATTTTACTTGCACTTTGTTCATGTTATGTTTGTATATGTATAATATGCATATGATATTTGTTTAAGTAGCATATTATTCATTTACTTACGTACATACATGTTTAATTCTGTACATGTTGTTTTATTTAATTCTGTACATATTATATTTAAATAATATGGTGTATAATGTATGTGTTTATGTGAATGCATGTTTATTTAATTTTCTGTGTTCTGGCCGAAATGTCAGTCGATGTCAACATCCCTTGACATTGAGGGCAGGTTGACGGCAACGTGTGTCGTTGACTCCAAGTCAGCGTCCAGATCGATGGACGTTATTTCCTGTAAACGGCAGCAAAGTGGCCGTCTACTTCTCCATTTCTGTTGCGATTTCTGATCAGGAAATGGCTGTGTTTCCCCGGTCTAGATTAGGAAACTACCCTCCAACGATAGGATCCCAATCTAATGTGTATCCAAACCCTTTACCCCTATAACATACCTAGTTTGGCCGAGGCTAGGTCTTTTGGTTCTTGTGAGAAAACTAGGGTTTGCTGTGAAGAAAAAAACTGGACTTTGGTGAGCTCGATCTGGCATTTAGGTTGCTTTCGGGATCTACAATGACTGGGAGGTGCCCCTAGCTTTGGTGAATTTTCCCCGACCCATTGAACGATCTACATCGACAGAAAGACCAGATCTGGGAGGAATTTGATCACCTTCTTGGCTTGGTCGAGGAGGGCTTTTTTGGCTTAATTAAACCATTATACAGCTTTTCAGAGGCAAGTAATCGAGGGATTTTATCCTTGCTCATGTCCTTTAGGTCCTAGACATTTTTATGGATTTTTCCTCGTGTCCTGGAACCCCCAATTCGTCAAGAAATGTGCTTAGTCTGTGTTTCTGCAGACAGAACTTGACGGCAAGCTTGCTGCCATCAAGATCCTGAGTTGGCGGCAACATCGTGTGTCGTTAACCCCGGTTGGCAGCAACCCTTTGCCGCCAAGTTCTTCAGGTTTAGAACAGATGTTTTGATCTCTGTGTGATGATTTTTGATATTCTGGTTGTCTATTCATGCTGTAAATTTTATGGTTGGTCAAGTACAGTCAGTAGGTCATATCATGAAGATTTTTTCTAATTTTTCGAGCATGATAGAAATTAGGGTAATTTTTGTGATCAGAAAATAAGCATGATCTACCTGTATTAATTCTAAATAAATTGACTTGTTGCAATTTAGAGTTTTCAGAATTTTTATATGATCTTAGGATGAATGTTTCCAGTTTTAGGAACTGTTAGAACCGACTGCGTTGATGTGAACCATGTTTTAATGAAATTTTTGATAAATCTGCATGAGAACTGTTTTAATTATAAAAATTTATTTACTATTCCGAAAAATATGAAATTTAGGTATGAGATATATAACCTGTGTGATACCTATGATAAAATTGCATGCTGTTTTGACAACACTAGGTACTATTATTTTAATAAGAGCAATTGACCATGTTAAGCATGTTATTTTAATTATATGGAATTCAGTGACTAGCAGCATGATTAGGATTATGTTATGATTTAATTATCACTGTGAACAGAAGTATCATGTTCTATAAACTGAAACATGTGTAGTTATGTTAAAGTGTGTATTATAAATGAATGAAACATGTGATATGTGATAATGTTAAAATTGTGGTCGATATTGACACTGCTACCATAGAGGGCTGTGGAGCCGTACTGTAGTAAAGTCCCTATGGGAAGGCTCAATGTGTGTGATATCCTATGGGCATTAGGATGAAATCCTGGAGGTGGACAAGTGCCACTGGTTAGGTGAGAGGGGCTTCTCCCGTTCTGCACAGTTAACCAAGATTCGTTACTGTGTTTGCCTAGGTGACGAGTATGTGTATGTGATGTGTGTCCTTATGGTGGTTCGGACTATGTGTCATGGCAAATATTTGTGAAATGTGAAATTTGACAATATGAATTTGTGAATGTGAAAATGTGCAAATGTGAAAAGTGAACATGCGATAGTGTAATGTGAATATGTTAGCATGTGAAAAGATGTGAATTTATGTAAATGTGATTATTTATTTAAAACAGCAAGCTAAACTTGTGAAAGTGTTATCATAGCATGTGAAATGATTAGATATCATGCTAGGTGTGTTATTTACCTTGTGCATATATTTCCATGTTCTAAAAGTTTAGAATTGTGCAATGATATGAATGGAGTGTGAATATGAATCCATGTTACCTGTTATGTGTAGAAAGCATGTGTGTTGTTTATGGTTATGTAAATTGTTATAAGCATGTACCATGTATTCTTCCTCATTGTTAAAAGATAGCATGTGTATGTGATATGTGTGAGGGTGTATCTTCGGATTGCTTGCTGGGTCTTTTAGAAGACTCATACTTGCTTTGCAACAGGTGTGGCAGGTGTCCCTGTTATTGAGGAGGACAGCTAGGAGCGACTCCGAGCGCGAGGATAGCTCTACTTGTGGACTTGCTACACATTTGCTTTTCTTTCATTAGTATGTAAACAATGCGATTGTATATTACATATAGACAATGTATTTTATTTGGAGTTGTAATAAGATGGACATTGTTATTTCTTTCACCCTATATAGACTGTGGATTATGTGATGATGATAGAATGAGAATAAGTAATTTATTTCCGTTGTACTCTTTTGATATTTGTGTACATCTCAATCTATTGTTTACTGTTGGGTAAATGTCCCACTGTGACTGCCCTTTGTACCAACATGGATTGGTATATCGTTACCGCTATAAGGGGGTCGTTACAACATCGACTTTACTTAAACATTGATTTCGATTCAACATCGATTTCATTCTGAACATCGACTTCACTTAAACATCGATTTCAATTCAATATGATTCATCTTAAACATCGACTTCGATCAAACATTGATTTCAGTACAGCAACGATTTCACTTGAACATCAATTTCAGTACAACAACGACTTTACTTAGAACATCGATTTCACTTGAACATCGACTTCAGTTAAACATCGAGTTCAGTTCAACAACGATTTCATCCAGAACATCGATTTCACCTACAACATCAATTTTGCTTTAACCTCATTTACATTTTTACATGGATTATGCTCACATCGACTTCATGTCAACATGGATTACATCTCCACATAGACTAGATTATATCTTTAACATCGATTTTATTCCAACATGATTACACTCACAACGACTTCTCTTGAACATCAGTTGTGTTAGAACATCGACTGCCTTTTGCATAGACGTGTCTCTAAACATCGACTTTTTTCTTACAACGATTATGTTTTAGACAGTTGATGATATTTTTATAATCTTCTAGATAGTCTTGAATATATCTTATCCTTCATAATATTCAATATATTCAAATCTCTGTGGACTTCAACTTTCCCGTGAACCATGTTGTACCCTGCGCACTCAAACATTTATTATGATTAGTACAATATCTCTGCACAACATATCTTCAGGTTACCATATTCTTGTCACATAAACTTTAAAGATGACAAAATTGAACTTCCTGTTTTGGTTTACCTTCCTAAAGCATGACTACTAACGTTGACTGACAGTTTAGACACATTTAAGTTGTCTATGCTCCAGCATTAATTGTGTGCAGGTTTCCAGTGGTCCTGCATGTTGCAACGTGGACCTGTCACCCTGATAGAAGCAAGAAGAGATTCAGATAATCTTTTCTCTATGTATGTGTCCATCCCCAGCTTTAATGGCTGCAGGTTTTCTTGATTCTACATCGGACCAGACATATCTAATGTGCTTGAAGATGAGAGACAAACATATACATCAACGGTTAATTCTTTCAAGAGAAGATAAATAGAAGACTGTTCTCCATGAAGATACAAGTCGACACCTTGAAGAAAAAGAAAGAGAAGAGCTCGTTCCTTCATTCACAAATTGTTTTCATGCTCTTAGCTCTCCACAGCAACTGTTTCTAGTCTTTGAGAGCTTATTGTTGATCTAAGAGACCTTCCTTCTATGTGAATCTTTTTGTCTCTCATATTCCACCTCAGATCAAGCAATCTCTATAAGATTGGTTTAGGGGCCATCATCTCTTTTACTATTATTAAAAGATCCTCTTCGTCTATGAAGAGAAGACCTCCTGTGAGTGGGTGGTTGTCCCTTTGGTAAGAAGGGAGACCTATTATATCAAGTGGTGTAGTGCCTCTTCGTGTAGTGAAGAAAAGTACAGCTATGGCTGGATATGTAGTGTCCTTAAGGGGGACTGTAGCCTTGGTTAGTGAAATCCCAAGTTGTTGCTTGGGGACTAGACGTAGGACTACTCCTTTGATAGGATCTGAACCACGATAAAATTCTTGTTGTTCTTGTGATTGATCTTTTTCTGTCTTTGTTATTTACTAACTCTAACCATCGAATTTAGTATCTTCTGTCAAAGCATATTTAATTTATAGGAATATTTTTAAAAGAAATTTTTAGCAATCCATTCACCCCCCCCCCTCTGGGCTTGCAACCTAGTCAACAAGTGGTATTAGAGCCAAGTCTCTTCGAGTAAGTAGATCTCACGATCTAAAGAGCAAAGATAAATGGCAGCCGAAGGTCATGCAGAAGGACAATTTGTCAACAGACCTCCACCATTCGATGGTGAAGACTACAACTACTGGAAGATGAGGATGGAGTTCTTCCTCCAAGGACTTGATTTCCAATTATGGATAATAATAGAAGATGGAGATCTGAAAGTCACCAACACCAAAGACAAATGACAAATGATGACAAGAGAAACTATCACAGAATAGCAAAGCCAAGAGTATACTATGTTGTTCTCTAAGCAAGAAAGAATTCACAGAATATCTGCATGCAAGTCAGCCAGAGAGATGTGGGATAAGCTGAATCTCACTCATGAAGGAACTGACAAGGTAAAAGAACAAGAATTGATATATTGTAGCTTAATATGAGAGGTTCCAAATACAATCTGGAGAATCCATCTCCCAAATATACAGTCGCTTTACAGACATTACAAATGGCCTGGCTGGGCTAGGAAAAACATATGAGACAAAAATATTAGATCTTTGCAAACTTCATGGACTCCAAGGTAACCGCCATAGAGGAAGCTAATGATCTCATGAAAATGTCCCTCAAGAAACTCATTGGGTCTTTAATGGTGCATGAGATAAACATGGAAAGGCTGGGAGAATCCTCTAATAGGAAAAAGCATAATAAAGGCCTCAAAGCTACAGAGAACACATCTGAAGGTGAATCAGAAAGTGAAAGGAGCGAAGAAAACACTGAAGATGAAGAAGCCTTTCTCTCAAGATGAAAGATACGCGCTAGCTTAATTTGATGTGACCATAGAGGAGACATGAATTAAACAAATTTCACTCCAATACGTGTTTTCTTGCCTCTGTAAGATCAACTCCGGCAGACGTAGGCAGAAAACCCAGTATGAGTTAGAAAATTCCTTTCTTGGTTGAACACATGAGCCTTGAACACCAAGAAATCTAAGCTATATATAGGTAATGACCAACTTCCCAGGGGAACTCAGAAAGCCAAACCCAAGAAGCTAGTGGTACTGCTAACTGCACTCCCCATACACCCATGCACCCCACCTATCATCTCTTTGAAGTCACATCTTCATCTACATCGATCCCACTCAATAATAAGCCGATCGATCTCCTGATCCCAAGCCCAAACACTCTCACAATTCTCCATCCTCCTGATTTGCGCAATTAACCCAATTGCTTCGAAGTTCTTTCCCATACATACTACTCCTCATCTACCCTAGCTAGCAGCTGCGCGCTTCACCATTATACAATATATAGCTAGCTAGATAGTTCTGCCTACAATTAATCCGGCCTGAAGAAGATGGGGAAAGGGTCAGGTGGTTCTCCCCACTCTTGAAGTCGTGGTCCTCATGCTTTTACCCTCTAAGAAGAGTGGTGACGGCAACGACGGCCAGCCGAGGACCTCGCCATACTCCTCCGGCCCTGAAGCAGCCATGGTGGCCACCGGCAAGCACTTCTCTAGTGCTCACAAGGTGAATTTGGGCTGAAGGGACTGAGTGGCAAGCTGCCCACTATCTTGTCCATTTCATCTTCCTCGTCGGCGAACTTTAATTAGCGGAGGTTGGAGAGCCGATGATCGGGGTCGGCGGATAATATATATATATATTATATATATATAATATATAGTGTGTGTGTGTGTGTGTGTGTGTGTGTGTGTTGTGTGTGTGTGTGTGTGTGTGTGTTTGTGTGTGTGTGTGGTGAGTGTGTGTGTGTTTGAATGTAAGAAGTTAAAAGATCTAAGCTATATGTTATGAATGTAAGAACCTGGACATCTCAAGGCTGTGTCCAAAACTGAAGAAGGTTAAATTCAAGAAGAAGGACAACATGAAAAAATTCAAGAAATATAAGAAGAAAGCTATGGCCGCTGCTTGGAACAATGAAAGTGACTCAGACAGTGAGTCAAGCTCCAGCGAAGAAGAAAAACAAAAGGCCAACTTGGCATTCATGGCAAATATCGATGACAAGGTAACCTCAGACTCTTCCTTCACTTCATGCATGAGTCTGATTCTGATGGTCTAAAGACGCTTTCAAAGAACTATACAGTAAATATAAAGTGGTTTGTAAACAATTAAAATCAGTTAAGAAAAATTATGCATGCCTCGAAATAACCAACTCAGATCTAAAATAGAAACTAATAATTGGAAAAAGAAATTTCTGAACTGAAAAGAATAAATGAATGACTATGTGAAGACGTAAATTAAAATGAAAGATATTAAGTTAGAAGGTCAAGAAACAATGAGTAAATTTAAAAGTGAAATAATGTATTAACAAAAGAATGAAATTTTGAGTGCCACAATTGAAAAATTAACAAATGGAAGATCCTCTTTATACTAAAAGAGCAAGAGATCAGGTAAGAAAAGTAAGGAATTGGTATACTCCACCAGATAATGAAGAAACAGTTGTTTATCGCAAAATATATCCAATGCCAAAATTTGTAGCTGAAAAAAATCTAATTATAAATCAAACACTAATAAAAATAATAGCCAAACAAACAATAAATAATATTTCATGTTGCACTCATTGTAACAAATTAGGTCATACAAAAATTACATGTACAACCAAACATCTAAAATGGATTCGAAAAGAAACTTTTGAAGAAGCTAACCAACCGGACCCAAAGAACTTGGGTACCTAAATTTCAGTGATTTATTGCAGGGAAGCCTTAGAGCATCGAAGTGGTATTTGGACAGCGGGTGCTCAAGGCATATGACCGACAACAAAAGGCTATTCTTCTTCTATCCAAAATGAAGAAGGAACAGTAACTTATGGAGACAATGGTAAAGGATCAGTGATTGGTTGTGGATCAATTGGAAGCATAGGCAAGATCCTGATAGAAGATGTATCTGCGTCAAAGGACTCAAGCATAATTTGATCAGCATCAGTCAGCTGTGTGACAAAGGCCATCAAATTAAGTTTCAGGAATTAAAGTGCCTTATCATCAAAGATGGAACAACATTTTTTGAGGCCTACAGAGAGAAGAATCTATATGTATTACATCTAGAAGATTTGAAGAGTCAAGACATTTGTTTGGCAGCCAGCAAAGAACAGAATGCGAACTATGGCACAGAAGATTAGGACATTGCAGCTTGGACAGAATCAGAAAACTTATCAAGCTGATCTAGTGGAAGGTCTACCCAAGATGAATTCAAGACTAGACAAATCTGTGAACCATGTGCAAAAGGAAAACATGCAAAATCTTCCTTCAAATCCAAGACAATTGTTACGACCTCCAAGCCACTAGAACTGCTTCATATGGACTTATTGGGACCGATGAGAACTACAAGTTTGGGAGGGAAAAGATTCGGATTTGTTATAGTTGATGATTATTCCAGATATACATGGGTATCATTTCTTGAGCACAAAGATGACTCCTTTAATAGCTTTGTGAAGTTCAGTAAGTTAGTTCAAAAAGATAAGAAGTTCAGCATCATAAGTATTCGATCAGATCATGGAGGAGAATTTCAGAATGATAGGTTTACATAATCCGTGATGATTGGGATTGAACACAACTTCTCAGCACCAAGAACACCACAGCAAAATGGAGTAGCTGAGAGGAAGAATAGAAACACTTCTAGACATGGCAAGAACAATGTTATCTAAGTATAATCTTCCAAGATATTTCTGAGCAGAAGCAGTCAATACAGCTTGCTACATAATCAATAGAGCCATGATCAGACCCATCTGAAGAAGACAACATACGAACTATACAAGCAAAATAGACCAAGATCACCATCTCAGAACATTTAGATGCCCTGCTTCATTCACAACAATGGTAAGATAGATATTGGTTAGTTGGATCCCAAATCTGATGAAGGAATTTTTATGGGTTACACTTCTAAACCCAAAGGGTATAGAGTTTTTAATAAAAGAAGTTTATTAATTGAACAAACTATACATGTTTTTTTATATGATCTAACCCTTCCTTGAGAAAGGAAATTATTAGTGATGATGGAGATGCAGAAAATCTTTCTAAGAAACGAAAAAAGAAGCACATCAAAGATGATGAAGATCCATCCTTGGAAGAACTGCAACAAAAGAAATCATTCATGATGATCTTCCAAAGGAATGAAGATATAAAAAGGCTCACCCAAAAGATAATATCATTGGAGATCCATCTGTTGGGGTAAGAACTAGAGGTAATATATTCCTTGATTACCTAGCATTTGTTTCTCAAATAGAGCCGAAGATAGTCAATGAAGCACTAACTGATGAATCTTGGATTTTAGCCATGCAAGATGAACTAAATCAGTTCAAGAGAAATCAGGTCTGGTCTCTTGTTCCTAGACCATCAGATCATCCTTTGATTGGCACCAAATGGGTGTTCAGGAACAAGTTGGATGAAGCTGGTGTTATCACTAGAAATAAGGCTAGACTGGTTGCTCAAGGATATTCCCAAGATGAAGGCATAGATTTCAATGAAACCTATGCACCAGTTGCTAGACTAGAGGCTATTCGAATTTTACTTGCTTATGCACTACATTAAATCTAAAACTTTTCAAATGGATGAAAAATCAGCTTTTTTGAATGGTGTTATAAAGGAGGAAGTCATGTAGAACAGCTTTCTGGTTTTGATTTAGATTATCCTAATCATGTTTTTAAATTACATAAAGCTCTATATGGTTTAAAACAAGCACCCAGAGTAAGGTATGAAAGACTTAGTGCATTTGTATTAAATATGGTTTCATTAGAGGAAAAGTAGATAGCACACTATTTATTAATCTAATGCCAAAAATATATTAATTGTACAAATCTATGTAGATGACATTATCTTCGGATCCGCTGACGAATCTCTGCGCAAGTATTTTGAAAAGCTAATGCAGGGAGAATTTGAAATGAGCATGATGGGAGAACTCAACTACTTCCTTAGACTTCAAATCAAGCAAAGTAATGAAGGAACTCACATTAGCCAAGTAAAATACACCAAGGAACTGCTGAAGAAGTTTGGGTTTGAGAATGCCCAACCTTATCTTCTCCTATGAGTACATCACTAGGTTAGATAGTGATCCGAAAGGTAAGAAAGTTGATCAGAAACTTTATAGAGGTATGATTGGCTCATTACTCATTTAACTGCAAGTAGACCTGATATTTTATTCAGTGTATGCATGTGTGCAAGATATCAATCTGATCCTAAGGAATCTCATCTAATCTCAATAAAAAGAATCTTTATATATCTAGCTCATACTCATAACTTAGGTCTATGGTATCCTAAACCTGTGAAACTAGTTTAATTGGATATTCAGATGCTGACTATGTTGGATGCAAAGTGGATAGAAAAAGCACCAGTGGTTGTTGTCATTTCTTGAAGGATGCTGGATTTCATGGTCTTCAAAGAAACAAAACTCAGTAGCTCTATCAACAGTTGAAGCTGAATATGTAGCCGTTGGGAGCTGTTGCACTCAACTCCTTTGGATTAAACAACAGCTTGAAGATTATGGACTACACATCAAGACTATTCCATTGCTATGTGACAACACCAGTGCTATAAATATCACTAAAAATCTGGTACAGTACTCAAGGACAAAGCATATTGAGTTAGATATCATTTTATTCAAGATCATGTAGCAAATGGTAATATTAATATTCATTTGTAGATACACAAAATCAGTTAGCAGATATCTTTACAAAAGTGTTACTTGAAGAGAGGTTTACCTCTCTGAGATGGAACTAAGCATGTGTAATTTGTAATAGATTTATCAGAATATAACTGGAATAAAATAATCTATTGAGAATAAGTCTTATCTCTCTCCTCTCTATTTAAATAAATCTGTTTGCTTTGTGCTACCGTCATCACCTATTTTGTCGTTTTCTGCATTTATTGCCCCGTCTTTTCAAAAGTCACTTTATATCTCTCTGTTGCGAAGGGAACTCATCCCTTACCGATTCTCTCTCTCTCTCTCGCACCCTTCCGACTCCAAGGTCTGCAAAACCCTCCATCGACTCTAGACCCTTCTTCTCATTCTCGAAGGATTTGATTCTTCTGCTCAAATATCTTGAGGGGTCTTGTTCCTCTTCCTTCCACGATCTCTTAGAACCCTCTCTTGATAATTTCCACGGCCCGCATCTGGAGCTCTAGCAGTTTGGGTGGCTACAGCACCGCCTTCCTCACGGCAAATCAACTCGAGCAATTCTAGAATGTAAAGATTAAGATTTGTGGAAACAAGGCAGTGGATTTGGATGATTTGGAGAAGCATGGGATGAGCAGTGTGACTGAAGCCCTTTACAGGTTGAAGTGGACAAGGGTATGAACAGTTCTGAACCAAGTTACCTGCATCTGGCCAAGGCGTTTTATACCTGTCTGAAATTTGAAGAAGATGGGTCTCTTACCACCCTTGTCAAAGGTAAATCCATTCGCATTACTCACGACTTGTTGGAAAGGCTATTTGGCATTTCTAAAGTAGGGCACGGTTTAGTCAACACAGTAGACATACATGCTACGGGCCTCGGAATCATAGGAACAGAGTACAAGCTAAGGGATGGCAAAATAGATATCAATCAGTTCAATGCATTCAACAGGGTACTGCATTTTATTGTTTGTCAAATCTTAGTACCTCGCAGTGCTACCCTCTCTTCCTGTTCAAAAGGAGATGCCGATATGTTTTGGGCTATACAGAAATAGGATGTCAATATGGCACAAATTATAGTTGAGAAGAAGACGTCTGCTAGTTAGGTCATTTGGGATAAGAAGAACAAGTTGGCAGTATCGCTTCCCTATGCTCGCTTGCTACCAGGATCTTCAAACACTTTGAAATTGATTTGGAAGGTGAACTGATGGAGAAAATGGTCAGCCTATTCGTACTAGAAATTTGAAGAAAAATGGTTTTTCATTGGTAGGAATGTTGGACTAAAACTTCTATGGCTGAAGGAGAAGCCATTACAGGAGAGGCCTCTACAACTGATGCTCCATCTATTCAAGATCCTGAAGCTGCAGGAAGGATTGATGAACCTGCTACATCCATTTTACCTGAAAGGAGGATTGAAGATATTACACCTGATCTTATTGAACCTTTTGGGCAATCTTCTGGAAGTGTGATTCTCCTCTAGTACTTTTACCTCCTATTATCCAAGAACCAGTTGCTGATCCTATGGAGAGTGTTGCACACACTGAGGGGGAGTGTAACGACCCAAGATCCACATTACCAGTAACCAACCGGTAACCCGAATCCTGACCCGCTAACCCACGAGCCGAAACTCGAAAGGGTAGAAAAGAAGTGCCTGAGGAGAAAATATAAACAAATGTACACATCACAATTTAAAAGCATCTCAAATTGGCATAACTCAGAGACAACATTAAAGTAAGAGTACAGTAAGAACAGGAGTAAAGTACTACTTACAACAGCAAGACGAGACCAACCACGGAGAGACACAGCTCCTCGAACTCGAAAGTCGACCACGAACCACCTGAGGGGAAGGGAGTGAGTCTCACAAGAAACCCAGTAGGGCAACTAACCCCTACCGGTAACAGAGCTATTTAACAGTGCTAAACAGAAAGAGACTGTAAGTAAACGCCACACTCTGTCAACACACTTAGGAACCAGTAACGTAGTGCGCAAACTCCCTCAGGAGCGCACTGAGAGAAACTGGAACCTCGCCGGCTCGACAACATTACAAGCACAGCACACACACAAGCTCGCACGCAAGAGCTCACACAGCACTCACAAAGTAGGACTCAACTAGGGTCTGCTGTTCAGCATCCTGAAACCACAGAGTCTCGCAACCCTAGACACGTGTGCAACACTACAGCGCTCTCTCCACGTCCGGTCCACGACCAGTTTTTCCCTACGCCCGACCTAGCGGTAGAGAAGGGGCTCCACGGAGACCGGCTCAAAACCACCACAAGGAGTACGCACAGAACAGAGTCGCACTCGGCGTCCTGGCTCACTAGCGGAGGACAACCATACGCTAGTCATCTAGACGGAGTTGCACCCATGCCTAGGAAACACAACAGAAAACGGGCACGTGGTAACGCAACGCGCGTACAACAGACGGAACAACTCAACGCCTGAAATCCATACAACCGATGGACACCCCGTGTCACGACTCGACACAGTCAAACACAACATGAGCAAAGGTAGAGACACTCTCTACACCTGGCAGATTGTGCTAACAGGCAGACACCGCATGTCACACCTCAAACTACGGAAGAGGGAAAGCACAGCTTGCTGGGAACTCACCTGCAGGTAGACGGCAACATCGATTGCCGCTAACCAGGATGTAAATGGTAGCATTCTTGACGTCAGTGTGAAGTAGACGACAAGAACACGACGTCTAGATCCTCCACTGAAGAGATTAACGGCAAGGGCTCCCGCCATTAACTTCTTCCCTAAAGAGTTCAACGTCAACAACCCTTGACGTTTAGCTCTCCAGCTTCCAGCAGCTGAAAACAGGCGCACACCGATCCCAAGAGAGCAATCCAGCCCTCAGACCAGTGAAATGATGAAGAAGAAACTCTCCCCCACATCACACTACACTACTGCAACACCGGAAACCACGATCCAACGCACGGATCGGTCAAACCACTCAAAATCCCGGCAAAAAGGAAACCTCCTCAAAGCACGATTCCACGCAAATCACACGCAACAAGCATGAAATTACACTACAAGGACACTAAGGGGTTGAGTCCCTACCTCCGAAGCGTGTAAGAAGTCCTGCCAAACCTCAATTCGCGCCGAACCCCTAGAAGCTTTCTCGCGAGAATCGCCACCCGATCCACTGTTTTCCCGCCCGATCTAACTCTGCCTCGCGCGCGAAGGTCTTTCCACGAGCTCCCGTCAACCACCTGAACGAGTGAAAATGGACAAAGATCAAAAAAAAAAAAAAGGAGAAAAAGAGAAGGAAAAGGAGGAAATGGCTGCTCACGGGTCTGCCCTATTTCAACAGGAGCGACAAGTAGACGTCAGCATCCCTTGCCGTCTACTTGAACCGCCAAAGAGTCGACGTCAAGACCGTTTGCCGTCAAGTTCATCGCAGGAACAATCCTGAACCAACAACAAACGTCCACAATGCTGGACGCCAACCCCTAGGCCACGACCTACCCCTGGACGTCAACCCCTGATCAACGACAACACCTATGCCGTCAACCAGACCCGAACCTCAACTAGACCCGAGATGTTATAGGGAGCATGTAGATACTCATATTGAAGAAACTCCTAGGGCTCCAGTTGAAAAACTGTTGTGGAAGTGATCATGAAGAAGTCATTCCAGATGCTGTGGCACCAGGCCAATCTGAAGAAATTCCTATGACATATGCTCCTGCTCAGGGGGAGCCTGCTGCTCAGGGAGAGCCTGCTACTCAAGGGGAGCCTACTGCTATCCATGAAGACAAATTTCAAGAAGGATTAGTGGAAGATGCCTCTGATGAGGATGATGATGATTGTGCTCACCAGCACACTATTTTACAGCAATGCATGATGTGCCATTGTTGGGTCTGTTGGGAAAGGAAAAGGAGTAACTAGAAATCCCAATGCTTTCTAGTAGAGCTCACAATAAATCCAGGAAGAAGAAGATATGTGTTCACCTAGACCCAATGGTTGCTCATTAAATGCTTAAGAGAACTTCTGTGCTCTATCCAGTCTGAGGTAACATCAATTTTTCTCAGCCAGAGCACTCAAGCAAAAGATATTTGGGCATTTAGATCTGAGCTCTATGATATACGCAGTGAGTTTGGCAGCTTAAAGAGCTTAGTAACTGATCTTGCAATGTTTGTGAAGGAGGACTTACCTTTTTCTACAGCTCCTTCCTCAGCTCAACCCTCCTGTTCCATCTGTACCTATACCTGAACTGTTGTAGGGCCACAGGGACTTCTCAACCAGAATAGCCAGACCAGTCAGTGCCAGTTGAATCAGTTATAGGACCATCTATTCCTACGAAGAGGAAGGTGGGCCATTAGAGCCATCTGATCAAGAAGAAGAAGTAGTGGGTTGGGTCATCCGGCCTCAGAAACTGAAGAGGAAGCTATTGTGCCACCAGGGCCTTCTGATCCTTCAGTCCTTCAAACTCCAGCTCCTTCCTCCCCATTGCCTCTTTCACTACCCCACTTACTCCTGAACCTTCAAAGAAACCCCTGCCTAACATATCTCTTCTCCTACTCCTTTCCGTTGATCCCTCTTCCTCATCTACTCCTTCATCCTCCATTCCTGCTCCCTTTTCTGGGCACCTTTGCCTCTTCCTCTGGTCCCTCATCTTCTAGTCCCTCTCTACTGGACCATCTACTCAACCTCCTCAGACTTCATCTTTCTCCTCTCTCATCCTCCTACTCCACCCTCTTTCATCACTCTCATTCCTGAGGGTGCTAGCATCATTGGCCACACTGTTAAACATATCAAAGAAGAATTGAAGAGGCCATCCTCCAAAAAGTCCTCTCTGTCTCTCTCTCATATCCACAAGATTGATTCTCAGCCTTCTCCCAGTCCTACCTCCAAGAAAAGAAAATCTCAAAAGAGCTTGTTGTAAGGCCCGAACTTTGTTCTTTTATTTAGACATTGTCATATAGTGATTAGTTGCTTTGTGTATAAAATTATGTGTATATGTTATATATAAATATATTTATTTTCT
This sequence comes from Colocasia esculenta, assembly GCA_014218235.1. Classification (NCBI taxonomy): domain Eukaryota; kingdom Viridiplantae; phylum Streptophyta; class Magnoliopsida; order Alismatales; family Araceae; genus Colocasia; species Colocasia esculenta. Next base: position 186,037,668 of record CM024755.1, on the reverse strand, counting down.
GTACATATTGTATTCAAATGATGTTGTATGTATATATGTGTGTTTATTTATGTACATAATGCTTATTTATATTGTACATATTGTATTTAAATAAAATGATGTATAGAATGTGCAAATTATAAGGTGAATGCATATATATATATATATATGTATATAGATATATATATATATATATCTATATATTATATTATTTTATTTTATTTTTATTTTTATTTTTTTCTATGTTCTGGCCGAGAGGTCAATTAACGTCAACATGTGTGGACGTTTATGGGGAGTCTACGTCCAGATCGATGGACGCCAATTCCCAGTAAACGGCACACTGTGGCCGTTTATTTCCCAGAATTGTTGCGATTTCAGATCTAGAAACGGTCGTGTTTCCTTCAGTTTCTGATTTTGGAAACCCACCTCCAACGGTAGGAAATCCTATCTAATGCGTACCCAACCCCCTTGGCCTTAAAAACACCTTGATTCGGCCAAGTTAGGTATTTTCGCCCAAGGAGAACCTAGGGTTTTCTGGTGAAAAACTGATCTTTGTGCACATTGATCTGGTGATTGAGAGTTCCTATTGGCGATCTACATCGACTGCGAGGTGCTCCTAGAATTGGTGGATCTTCCCTGACTCTGGAGATAGGCCTGCATCAACTCAAAGACCGAATTCGGGAGGTGTTTTCGTGTCTCTTTTTGGCTTGGCCGAGGAGAGCTTCCCTGGAAAATTATTCCAATCTAGTATTTTCTGAGGCAAGTGATCTAGGGGTTACATCCCTACCCATGTCCCTTAGGTCCTAGGAATTTATGAGATTTTTTCCTCGTGTCCTGGAACCCCCATCATCAAGATTTATGCATTCAGTCTGCGTTTCTGCAGACAGAAACTTAACGGCTAGCTTGCTGCCGTTAAGATCTTGAGTTAGCGGCAACATCGGGTGCCGTAACCCTGTTGGCGACAAGCCCTTTGCCTCCAAGTTCTTTAGGTTTTGCAGAATAGTTGTTTTGATCTATGTGGTGTGTTTTTTTCGGAGTTATGGATATATGTGCATGCTGGAAAATTTATATATGGTTAGGTACAGTCAGTAGATCATGCCATGAGGATGGTCGAAATTTTTGTAAATTGTATTATTTATTAAAATTCTGTAATGGGATAATGATCATGATATGATTTTGGTAATTCTTGATTATTAGATTCATGATGTATTAATGTTTCATAAATTTTCTACGATCATATAATGACTGTCTTCAGGTGTTGGCACTGTTGGGTATGACTATTTTATCTATGACCTACTTAAGTGAATTTAGTGATAAATATGCCTAAAATTTGGTTAAATTGTTATAATTTGTTGCAGATCCAAAAAGCTGAAAATTGAGTATATCACATGTTATCTGTTTAGAACCTGTGAAAAAACATTAGGTACTGTTATTAATTTAATCAGAGAGAATGACCATATTGAGCATGTTAAGTTTGATTATGTATAATTCAGTGGTTAACAACATGATTAGGATGTGTTATGATCTGATTAACACTGTGGAACAGCAACATTATGTTGGATAAACTGAAGCATGTGTAGTTACTTAAAGGTGTATGAAAATATGTTAAAAGTGCATGTGATAATGTGACAATGTGATAATATTACAATGTGTAAATTGTGTCGTTAGTGACACTGCCACCATAGAGGGTTGTGGAACCATACTGTAAGTTCCTACGAGAAGGTTCAATGTGTGTGATATCCTATGGGATTAGGATGAAATCCTGGAGGTGGACAAGTACCACTGGTTAGGGTGGAGAGTGTTTTCTCCAGGTTCTGCGCAGTTAACCAAGATCCGTCACTATGTTGCCTAGGTGATGGGTATGTTATGTGTATATGTGTGTCCTTCTAGTGGTGGTTTGGACTATGTGTCACGACAATTAGTGTAAAAATTGAATATGTGCATGTGAACATGTGAATTTGTGAAAATGTGAAGTATGAGTATGTGAAATTGTTAAGTGAATGAGTTAGCATGTGAATAAATGTAAATTGTGTGATTATGTTAATTCATATCAAAATAACAAGAAAAATGTGTGTATAAGTGTGATAACTGCATGAGAAAATGATTAGATATCATACTAGGTATGTTATTACTTTGTACATAGTACCATGCTTTAATTGGTATAGTTGTAAAATGATTTGAATATGATTTGGATCCTTGAACCATGTTGAATAGAATGTGTAGAAAGAATGTTATGGGTTTTATATTTAGTTGTTAAAGTAACATGAAGTATGTACCATATTGATTCCTAATGCAAAAGAAAACTAGCATGTGTATGTGATATGTGTAAGGGTGTTGTTCTTAGATTGCTTGCTGAGTCTCTTAGACTCATTCTTGCTTCGGCGTACATGTGTGACAGGTGTCTCCACCTCTGAGGAGGACATAGTTAGGAGCGACTCCGAGCGGGAGGAGTAGCTACTTTTCTGGACACTTCTACATTGCTACTTGTATTTTCATAAGTATGTATTCAATAAATGATGTAATCATATGGACAATGTAATTTATTTAGATTGTAATAATGTGGACGTTGGTTCTCTTTTATTGCTATCTAGAGTGTGGATATTTGATGATGATGATGGAATGAGAATGAGATTATTTATTTATTCCGTTGTAATATTGTAATATTTGTGTACATCTCAATCTAGTGTTAAGTGTTGGGTAAATGTCCCACTGTAATGACGCCCTTTGTACTGACGTGGATTGGTATAATCGTACCGGTATAAAGAGGGTCGTTACAGAGATTGGTATCAGAGAAACCAAGGTTGAGATAGTACATGATATACCATCATCTTCATAATATGCTAAGTCTTTATAGAATTTGTCCATATAAGTAGAAAATATTTAATAGTGAATGAAAGCTAGCTAAGAAAATGGTTAGGGCTAATCACTTAGTTTCTAACTAGATAAATTTGTTTTACAGGCTATGAAATCTCATGGTAGGCATGGTGCTCATGCTCGAGATGACGAGCAGAGACGTGAGGACAGGGTGAGCAGCAGCCCCAGGACCACAGGGTCCTACAGTTCTTCCTCCACCACCACCTGTGGATATGGTGTGTTTATGCAAGGCCTAGTTCAGGCTATGCAGACTCAGGCACCACTCAGGCTGCACTTTAGGCTCAACGGAGGCTCAGGTTAGATTGGAGACAGAAGTAGTATGTTTCTATTAAATATGTGATTGTGTTGCTATTATGTTGCTTATGTTGTTTGTTGTGGCAGGCTCAGGCTCCAGCTCCAGTTCCCAGGAGCAAGCCATGGTGGTCCTTCCATCATGGAGCGATTCAAGAGGATGGCTCCACCCTCTTTTAAGGGGGAGAGTCAGCCATTGCTGGCAGAGAGTTGGATGAGGGAGATTGAAAAGATCTTCTGGGCTGTTAGGTGTGCTGAGGAGGATAAGATCAGCTTGGCTACCTACATGCTATAGGTACTTAATATTTATATGCATGTACTTGTGTAGATTAAGAAGTTGCTTAGATTGGTGCTTATGGAGTGGTTTCTGCAGGAGAGAGCCGATGTGTGGTGGTCCTCTTACTGCACACCAGATTTGAGGACGGTGCTATCGAGGTGTCATGGGATGAGTTCACGAGGCTCTTTCGAGCCAAGTTCATCCCAGAGAATATTCAGGACAAGATGGAGCAGGAGTTCCTTACTCTCACCCAAGGCTCCATGACGGTACTTGAGTATGAGGCCAGGTTTGCAGAATTATCTATGTATGCACCTCATATAGTTACTGATGAGCACAGGAAGGCGAAGAAGTTTGTGATGGGCCTTAAGCCATTGCTGAGATCGAGGCTTGTGGCATTTCACCATCGTACACTGGATGAGGCTCTCAGCGCTGCGTGCAGGCAGAAGAGCGAGATGGAGTAGTACCTGGAAGAAAAGAAGGCTTCGCAGAAGAGATCTGCGCCACCATTCTAGCGGCAGGATAGGAAGAAGGCGGCATACCAGTCACCGCAGCATCCAGTGGCAGCTAGCAGTCAGTAGGCAGTTGCACTGCGGTCCCCCGGCATCAAGCCCAGTGGCAAGAAGGAGTGTCCTCACTGTGGAAGGACACATGTGGTACCAAGTGCTGGAAGTTAGCGGGGAATTGCCTAAAGTGTGGTAGCAGCGAGCATCAGATCAGAGATTGTCCCAGACTGCAGCAGGGCATTCACCGTGGAACACCAGCCCCAGCAACGGTAGCAGCAGCAGCTCCAGCCATAGGAAGACCAGGAAGGCCTCGAGCCCAAGCTCGAGTATTTGCCTTAGCGCGTGAGGATGCCGAGCAGGCGGAAAATGTCACGGAAGGTACGGTTCTTTTCATGGGTATGCACGCTCAGGTTTTGTTTGATACGGGTGCCACTCACTCGTTCATTTTCGAGCAGTTTGCTAGGCAGTTAGCTGTAGAGTCAGGTGTAGAGGCTAAGGAGTTAGAGGTCCCTTTGTCTGTGCACACCCAGCAGGAACGGTATCGACTAGGAAGTGTATTCCATCTTTACCAGTGTGCATCGAAGACCGAGGCTAAGATGGGCGCTTCGTTTTGTTAAAGATGAAGGACTATGATGCTATTGTAGGTCTGGATTGGCTTGAGGAGCATTATGCTTTAGTAGATTGTCGTGGGAAGAAGATTACATTCGTATTCCTGGTGAGGATGAGTTTTCACATCCATTGCCAAGGAACTTTGCGGGAAGATTTGTGATCTCCACCATGAAGGCAATGAGGATGGTGAACCAAGGGTGTGACGCTTTTCTTGCCGGGTGGTATTAGTACTGAAGGCTGATCAGTCATCTACCCTTGAGGAGATTGATGCAGTGCAGGAGTTTCCAGATGTTTCCTGATGATTTGTCTGGTTTGCCACTGGTTAGAGAGATAGATTTTACTATATAGTTACTTCCAGGCACCTCTCCTATCTCAAAGGCTCCATATTGGATGGCACCTGCGGAATTGACAGAGCTGAGGAAGCAGTTGCAGGATTTGCTGGACAAGGGATTTATTCGCCCTAGTGTGTCACCATGGGAAGCACCTGTATTATTTGTGAAGAAAAAGGATGGTTCACTCAGGTTGTGCTTCGATTATAGGAAACTCAACCAGGTGACTGTGAAGAATAGGTATCCTTACTGCGGATTGATGACTTATTTGATCAGTTGCAAAATGCATCGGTATTTTCTAAGATTGATCTGCGGTCCGGCTATCATCAGTTGAGGATTAGGAGTGAGGATGTGTCCAAGACGGCCTTTCAGACTCGTTATGGACATTATTGTTGGGTTGAGTGTAATTTCATATCATTTCCCCTCCTATTTTGATGATGACAAATGTGATTTGAATGCAAATTAATTGAAACATGATAAACACATTTCACCTGAAATACATATTCAAAAAGCATGTTTCAAAGCACACTTATCATTTGTACTCATAATAAAATATTTTACTAATGATATAAGTGTTTAATTTTCAGGTACAAAGACTTTTTGCAAAGATGGTGTCGACACACCCCATAATGGTGTCGACACAACACCTCAGACTCAAAGGCAAAAAGCTTAAGAAATGCTAAGACTGTGTCGACACTAGTCAAAAAGCAGGTCGACACGAGTTGCAGATTCCAAGAATTAGTCTACCCAGGTCGACACAGGATGAGGGCAGGTCGACACTGGACCTCGCTCCCAGAACAACCTGTTTTCAGAATTGGGACGGCAGGTCGACACCACCACCAGGGCAGGTCGACACTGGATCAATTCCCAGAACAGTATGTTTGAAGAATGGGACAGCAGGTCGACGCAAGATGAGAGCAGATCGACACTGGACCTCGTTCCCAGAACAGCCTGTTGTCAGATTTGGGACAGTGTGTCGACACCACCACCAGGGCAGGTCGACACACTACGGAAATATTCCAACTTAAGATGGATGATTGCCACGTGTCAGCCTAGGGCGATGGTGTATCAACCTAGGATCGTGTGCCCTTGTACCTAAAGGGTATCTTTGGAATCTTTTGGGTATAAAAGCCCCCAATTGGCTATCCATCACATTAAGAGACCCAACGAACTCTTGGAGCCTCCAAAAAGTTTCCTTTGGCAGCGAGAAGAGATCATCTCCCTCCTCTGCTCTCCTGGTGTCTTCTGAAGACCAATTCTCATCAATTCGATTATGAGAATTGGGGTGTGATCGTTGACGAAGCATTTGAAGCGCCTCAAGGAAGCAGATCAAGTAGAAGCATCCGTTAGAGAAGATTTCAAGGAAGATCCCCAAGTTCAAAAGTGCAGAGCATCGCTTGGGACTTCAAGAATCCAAGCCTCTTCCCAATCTGAGCTTCTACAAGGGAGTACACTGAAGAACAAAGTCTTTTCATACAATCCTCATTGTACTTTTGTTCTTCTGAGACATTTTGAGATTGTGCAAGTGCTTCTGCATAATTCTCATGAATGTTCTCATGTTCGACATGATCTGCTGCTAGAAGATCTATGTCTTGTGTTGGTGTCTAGCAAAGTTGTTTGTGAGCCATTGTGCTCAGTTTGAGTCGTCGAACTCAAGTGTTTGTTGAGCAGTCTTGCTCAGGGATCTAGAGTAGTCTTACTCTAGAGTTGTGTGAGTTGTAAGCTCAGGTGTTGGAGTTGTCTGGCTCCAGTGGGTGTGTTACCCAAGTTGTTTAGTGAATCCTCACTGGGTGTGAGGGGTGGATGTAGGAATCACATGGGTGATTTCCAAACCACCTAAAAATCTTTGTGCACTTGTCTATTTGTGGTTTGATTCTATTATCTGTTAGATGCTTGCATAGGATCGTTTAAGATTCACTTAATCAACTGGTTTCTCATCTATTTTATCAACTCACTTAACATATCATCAGATCTGTGTTTTTCACTGTTAAAATTTCCTCTGATTCTCAAAGTATTTTTAAATTGCTTAAGCTTCCGCATAGAGTGGCATAGATCTATTCATCCCCCCCCCCTTCTAGATCTTATCCACCCTTTTCCTCGATCCTTCAATTGGTATCAGAGCGGGTTTACACTTGATCTGATTTGATTTGAGCAGTTTCTGAGTATTGTGTGTCTGATTGCTTGATTGTTTGTTGCTTGCTGAGTATTCTTTCTGTGCTTTCTTCTTAAGTCAATGGATTCCAAAGGTTTCATAGCTGAGGGGCATTCCATAAATAGGCCACCATTCTTTAATGGAATGGACTATTCATACTGGAAAAATAGAATGCAAGTCTTTCTAAGAGCCTAGAACTATGAAATTTGGAAAGTGGTTGAGGTTGGTCCCTATGAAAACCAGGGAGAGGAAGAAACCTGGACTAGAGAACAAATAAGAAAAGCCACATTGAATTATAGTGCCATGAACATGATTCAATGTGCTGTTCATCCCAAAGAGTATTCGAGAATCTCAATGTGCAAATCTGCCAAAGAGATGTGGGATAAGCTCGAATTACTTTATGAGGGAACATCACAAGTGAAGGAAACTAAGGCAAATATTCTTGTTTCAGAATATGAATTGTTTATGATGAAGTCTAATGAAACAATTTCTGAAATGTTTGCCAGGTTCATGGTTATTGTCAATGGACTCAAGGCCTTAGGTAAGGACTACACAGATGCAGACTTGGTAAGGAAAATCTTACGTTCACTCTCTTCTATTTGGCACACAAAGGCCACTGTCATTGAAGATTCTAAAGATTTGTCCAAAATTTCTTTGGATGAATTGATAGGATCCTTAATGACATATGAAATCAATTTGAAAAGAAATGAAGAACACATAATTAAGACAAAGCCAATGGCACTTAAGGCCTCTTCAAGTAACAAAGATAAAAGTCAGGAAAAGACAAGTTCTGAGGAGTCTGAGTCAAATGAGGATGAAATTGCCCTCATGACCAGGCAATTCAGAAACTTCTTGAAATATAGAAAAGGAAAAATGTCTGGGAAAAAGAAGTTTTCCTCAGGTAAAAGAAACACTTCCTCTTCTAATTTCAACAAGAATCATAAATCTGACGAAACTGTCATTTGTTACAGGTGTAATAAGCTAGGACACATGAAGGGAGAGTGTCCTGAGAACAAGAAAGAAAAGCACAAGAAGTTCCAGAAGTTCAAGAAGCCAAAGGCCATGGTAGCCACTTGGTCTGATGAAGATTCAAGTGAAGAAGAAGAAGACAAAAAATCCTCAAGCTCTGAGAGTGAGGAAATCTGCTTCATGGCCAACAACTCTGAAGAAAAAGTAAGCACTTCTTTTGAAGATTTCACTGTTGAAGATTGGCAGGATGCTTATGCTGAACTAGTTGAAAAATATTCTGAAATGATAAAAGAAAATAAACACATCAAAAATAAAATTGAAAACCTTTATCATAACCAATCTTCAAACAATAGAATTTGTGAGCTAGAAAATGAGATAACAGAATTAAATGAAGAAAAAGAAAATTTCATGAACCTAATTGATGATCTAAAGCTTGCCTCTCAAAAGGCCAGCTAAGAATTCAAAGACTTATCTGAAAAGCTGGAAATGGAAAAACAAGAAAAACAACAAAAGATTGAAGAAATTAAAACTCTTCAAAACCAGCTAAAAGAAATGGATGAAGTTATCCAAATCTTCACAAAAGGTAAAGATAACTTGGAGGCACTGCTTGGAACAAACATGACAACAACTTCTCATGGATTAGGATTCAACAAACAGAAACCAAAGAAAGACAAATCTGGTGAGAAAAAGGGGAAAGCATCATTAATTAAATTTGTCAAAGGTCCTAATCTTGAGAACACAGAAATCAAGCAAACATCAGACAAAACATCAAACAAAACACAAAACAAATCAAAAACTCAAAAACAAAAGAAGACAACCAGGTCACACAGTCTCCTGACAGGTCGACACCAGTCCATAAGAAGAAGGCTTTTGTGGTTGCTGTGTCGACACCAGTCATGGAGAGGTCGACCTGCTCAACATCAACAACTACAAACAACTCAATCAAAAATTCAAATAAAAATTTGAAAAACAAGAAAAAGTCAAAGTAAATCATTTATAAAGAACCTTGGACCTCCAAGAAAGCATTTCAAGATGATTGGATCAATCCTTGGAGCCAATGGTATGACAACCCTTGTTGGTATCATCCACAATTTTTTCATCCAAACTTTTTGATGTACCAACAAAATCCATGGATTCCATCTCCTCATATGAACTCCTATGCTCAAATGAAAAACTCCCCTCCCACTAAAAACAAAAATATTGGTGCTTTCATTCCTAAGGAAAAGAACAAACAGAAAAAGACTGAAAACACCAATGAAACAAAACAAAAATAAAAAACAAGTCAAATTTAGGTGAGAAAAGATTTACTAACAATGTTCAAACATTCTGATGGTCCCAACTCTGTTTGGGTACCAAAATCTTCTCTCTACTGATCTATTTTGCAGGAAGGTCGTGCACCCAACACCAATGTGTGGTTTCTTGACAGTGGGTTTTCACGACACATGATGGGAGACAGAGCCAAATTCTCATTCCTGATTGAAAAGGAGGGAGGGTCAGTGACTTTTGGAGGTAAAAATAAAGGAAAGATCATAGGATCTGGTAAGGTTGGTCAAACTTCCTCAAACTCTGTAGATAATGTTTTACTAGTTGATGGTCTTGATTATAATTTGCTCAGTATCAGCCAACAATGTGACAAAGGTCATAAAGTTGTGTTTGAATCTGATTTCTGTAAGATAATTGACTCATCAACTGATAAAATCAATTTTTTTGGAAAAAGGGAAAACAATGTCTACATGATCAATCTAAATAAAAACTTTTCTAAAAATCTTTGCTTTGTTGCAAATAAAGATGAAATTGCATGGACTTGGCACAAAAGACTTGGCCATGCAAGTTTCAGAACAATGAATAAGTTGTTAAGATTGAATTTGGTTAAGGGTCTTCCTGAATCCTTCTCTAAAGTTGAAAATCAAGTTTGTGGGATCTGTGCTAAAGGAAAACAAACAAGAAAATCTTTTAAGAACTTCAATGAGGTACTCACATCTAAGCCACTAGAATTACTTCACATGAACCTTTTTGGCCCTACAAGAATTCTAAGTCTAAGTGGCAAAAGATATGGATTTGTAATCATTGATGATTTTACTAGATTTACTTGGGTTATTTTTTGTCCCACAAAAGTGATACTTGTCTTGAATTCAGGAACTTCTGTACCACTGTCTTAACAACTTATCCATATAAAATAAAAAATATTTTGACTGATCATGGGGGTGAATTTGAGAACACGTCCTTTTTTGATTTATGTGCTGAATTTCAAATATTTCACAAGTTTTCTTCACCAAGAACTCTAGAACAAAATGGAGTTGTGGAAAGAAAGAATAGAACTCTTGTGGAAATGGCTAGATCCATGCTCTTAGGAAGTAATTTGCCCAAATCCTTTTGGGCTGAAGCTATAAACACAGCCAATCACATTCTAAATAGAGCATTGATCAGACCAAAAATCAGCAAAACCCCCTATGAATTATTGAAAAACAAAAAGCCAACTGTATCTTATTTTAAAACTTTTGGGTGCAAATGCTTTGTACACAATAATAACAAAGAAAACCTTGATAAATTTGATGCTAAAAGTCAGGAAGCTATCTTCCTTGGCTATTCTGAGGTGTCAAGGGCTTTCAAAGTGTACATTCTTAAATCTAAAACTGTTGAAGAATCTCCACATGTTATCTTTGATGAAAATTCCTTTTCAACTGATAATTCTAAATCTTGCAGGGAAAGACAAGACACTGAAGAGGATGAATTTGTTGTGAACTCTTCACCAACCGTTGAGGAGTTTGAAAACATTGAAGAGAACCTGAACACCCCATCTTCAAGTGGTTCAGGTAATATTGTCCCAGAAGTGGGTACTTCTCAACAGGTAATTTCTGAACATAGATTTCTGAAAGATCACCCATTAGACAATGTGGTTGGCAATGTAAATGATAGAGTTAGGACTAGATCTTCATTCCTGCATGATATTGAAGAAGACCCACTAGCTCTAATTTCCCAAATTGAACCAAAGTCAATTGATGAAGCCTTCTCAAGTTCAGATTGGATTAATATCATGCATGATGAACTTCATCAATTTGAAAGAAATCAAGTATGAGAATTAGTACCTAGACCTAGTGACCAAAACAGTCATTGGCACTAGATGGGTTTTCAGAAATAAGTTGAATGAAAATGGTCAAGTCATTAGAAATAAAGCTAGGCTAGATGCAAAGGGGTACAATCAAGAATTTGGAATTGATTTTGAAGAATCTTATGCCCCTGTAGCTAGACTAGAAGCAGTTAGAATTTTCCTTGTTTTGCATCCTCCATGAAATTCAAAGTTTATCAAATGGATGTCAAAAGTGCGTTTTTAAATGGATATATTAAGGAAAATGTTTTTGTTGAACAACCTCCTGGATTTGAAAATGAAAAACATCCTAATTTGAAAATGAAAAACATCCTAACCATGTTTTCAAGCTTAATAAGGCTCTCTATGGTCTTAAGCAAGCTCCAAGAGCTTGGTATGACCGTTTGAGTACCTTTTTACTTGAAAAAGGATATTCTAGAGGTAATGTGATCAGACTTTGTTCACAAAACAGTCAAAAATCAAATAATTGTGGTCCAAATTTATGTTGATGACATAATATTTGGCTCCACCAATAAAGGGCTATGCACTGAATTTTCAAATCAAAAGAAGAATGAATTTGAAATGAGTTTAATGGGAGATTTAACATTTTCTTGGGATTGCAGTTAACCAACATCTAAAGGGATCTTCATCAGTCAAGCCAAGTATGTCAAGGAACTTCTCAAAAGGTTGACTTTCAGATCCTCAAGCATTCAAGCACACCTATTGCTATAAATGCTAAGCAGAAGAAAGACTCAAATGGTAAGTCAGTAGACCCAAAGACCTACAGAGGTATGATTGGCTCTCTACTCTATCTTACAACTTCTAGACCAGATATTCAGTTTAGTGTGTGTTTGTGTGCTAGATTTCAGTCTAATCCTAAGGAAAGTCACATGTTAGCTGTTAAGAATTTTCAAATATCTTGTTGGAACATGTGATTTAGGAATTTGGTATCTTGCTAATTGCAAGCTAGATTTGATTGCCTATTGTGATGCTGACTATGCTGGTGTAAATTAGATAGAAAAAGCACAAGTGGCTTGTGTTTATTCCTAGGTGGGTGCCTTATTTCTGGGCTTCAAGAAGCAACATTCAGCTGCACTGTCAACTGCAGAGGCTGAATATGTTGCAGCAGGTAGATGTGGAACTCATTCTCTGGGTGAAACATCAACTTCTCGATTACAACCAAGATTTAGGTTGTGTACCCATCCTATGTGATAACACAAGTGTAATAAATCTGTCTAAGACCCCATTCAGCATTCTAGAACCAAGCATATTGAGATTAGCATCATTTCTTGAGAGATGAGGTTGCAAAGAAGTCCTTTGAACTCCATTTCATTGAAACTGAAAAACAGTTGCAGACATTTTCACTAAACCCCTTCCTGAAAACAGATTTTCATCCTTGAGGAGGAACTTGGTCTTTGTAAATGTCCACATTCTTGATCTCTCTTTAAGTTTGGTTGAGTGGTATGCACTGTTTAAGGGGGAGTTCTTTTCATATCATAACCCTTTGCTTCCTTCTGTCACATTGTCCATATCTCTCTCAATTCCACTTCCATTTCTTTGGACAATAATTCTTCAACTCTTATTGTGTTGAAATTTCTTGGTATATCAAATGGTGACTTGGAGAAGGACAGGTTATGCTTGTCTGGACACTTTCACTATGCGAGAGTATATGTCTCCGCCAAGTACTAAAATGAATATGCAATTCTGAGGGGGAGCTTTTATTGTTAAAAGAAAATTATCTTTCTTGATTTCAACAAACTTGCATCTCTTTATTTTGATAGGAAATGATTGAAATCATCATCTTAGGGGAGCTAGAAAATTCAAGTCATGACTTTTGCAAAATTCATAACTTTTCTTGCATTTCATCAATTTCCTGCATGATGTCATCATTCAGATATCTACAGTCTCCAAATGATCATTTGGGTGATCTATCATATTTTTACTAATCAACTGTCAACTAATTTTTCAACCCATAGAAATTCAGAACTCTTCCAAGATTGAAAACAACTTGTGTCTTGAAATTAAAAACAACTCTTTGTTTGCAACTGATGTTGGATAAAATTGATTTCTATCTTACAAAACTCTCAAAATTTGAAAATTCAACAGAGCAATGACATTTGTGCTGAGAAACTGCACACCTTCACAATGAATGAAGTGCCATGCATGTCATGAGGCACTAATGTTATCTCTGTTCAAAGGGGATAAAAAATTCAAAAATAAATTCAAAATACAGCAAAAATGTGCTATACTTTTTGATAATGACTGAGTAACTGGAAATATTGGCATCTACAAAACGTATATTTTCATGTCAAAAGGTCATTATTTACCCCTTTGAGATTTGACAATGAATAAATCCTAAGTATCCAGAGACTATGGTGTAAAAAGCACTAGTACTTCAGTGAAAATTTATATCATTTGATAGTCTGTTACAAAAACAAAATATGTGTGTTAATGGAGTTTTGTTTAGAAAGAATCATTTTCATTTATCATCAAGTTGTTCTTAGGATTGTGTTTTATTTTCAAAACAATTGCATTCAGTCTAGAGGATATATTATTTCTTTAACGTTGAGAAATATGGTAGCTTATAGTTGATTGTTAGATATATTATATCCCTCAAATCATCATTTCAGTGACTCAAGTCTTTGAATGCTCATATCCTATTGGAAATTTTTAAAACTTGAATTGTGATGAATTTCTTGCAAAATATAGCAAATGAATTTTTAAGTCTCTTAAAATCCTTGAAATGACTATTTCTCTCATTGATTATCTTTTTAAAAGTCCCAAAATTTCTCAAAAATTCTCACAAAAAATTCAATTTTTCTTCAAAGGCCAGGTCGACACCATTCTTATCCCGTGTCGACACACACCCTAGGTCAGGTCGACACTATAGTCTTCCAGTGTCGACACTGCCCCCTTGCCAGACCTTTTTAAATCATGGGTTCCGGATAAGCCCTTGTTGTTCCTGCGGGGTATTGCACCACTGCAAACCTTTTTTAGGCATCAGGTCGACCCGACGGTCTTTTTCTCTCATTTCCGGCAAGAAATTCCACATCTTATCTCTCAATCACATACCTTTCTCAATCGTCTCTCTTCTCCTTCATCAACTCCCGATTCCACTCCATTCTTGCAACCATGGTGAGAAAAATGGGTCCTCGCCGTGGAGCAAGATCTCAGCCTCATCAGGCTAGTTTCCAGAGGATGATGTTCCTCAATTCGAAAGAAGAACCAAAAGGCGCAATGACCCTGCAAAGCAACCAGGGTCCTCCTCTGCACCTCAGCCAGCAGCCAAAGAGGTAGACCCTCTTCTTCGAGCAGAGGTAGGGCTTCTAGACCTGAGAATCCAGGCTCCTCTTCTGGAGATTCTACAGAGTCATCATCATCATCTTCGTTTGAGTCTTCCAAGTCTCAAGACACCATTACTGAAGCCAAGCTAATTCTGAAGCCCAGAAAAGGGATTTGACAGATATTCAGCTAGCAAATACATTTCCAGAAATTCAGACCTACTTCTCTTTTCAGTCTTGGTTACTCTTTATTTCTGAATTTCAAATTATCTATCCAAGACTTGTTAGGGAATTCTACAAGAACTTGAAATGCACAGATGAAGGTTTCAGTCAAAAGTTAAGGGGATTGCTATTGACTTGCCCACAGACATAGCTGCCTCAATTTTCAAAGTACCAGATGAAGGGGCAGATTATCATAATTTCGAATTTGATCTTCATGAAGCTTATACCATCATGACAGGCCTTCCTGCTGATAAATCTGATCCCAAACAAACCTTGTCACCAAATTGAACACAAACACATTTCCCCCTGTGTTGAGGGTCATCCACCATATGTTGACCACAATAATTACCCCTCAAGGTGGTGGAAGGGACAGGCTAACAGATATACAGAGTTCATTCTCTATTGCATGGTAAAAGACATCAAAATCATCTCCATATAATATTGTATCAAATTATATCTGAAACAACCAGGAAAAACCTCAAGAGATCTCTTCCATATGCTGCACACCTGACTTCAGTGTTCCAGCACTTTGGTGTGCCTTTAGATAATGAGAAATCCCAGTCTATCCCTAAATCCAACATCTACACCTTTAAGAATATTCAGAAATTCATGGGATTTAGACTGGAGGGTACTCAAGTTAGGAGAGGGCCAGTTGTAGTTGAGGCCCCTCAAGCTCAAGAGGAACAGCCTCAAGATCAAGGGGACCAGCCCCAGGGTGAAGAGGAACAGCCTCAAGGTCAAGGGACCAGCCCCAGGGTCAAGAGGAACAGCCTCAAGCTCAAGGGGACCAGCCCCAAGGTCAAGAGGATCAGCCTCCTTTGAATGAGGATCACCTCAAGTCTCAACTGAAGGTGACATTCCATTTCATGCCCCACTCTCACCTCAGTTTCAACATTCCTCTCCACAACCCACATTTCAAGCATCCACATCCTCTGGTGGACCTTCTGTTCCACCAGAGTTGTTCTCCTTTTTAAATGACAAATTTGAAACCTTGAACACCTCTATTCAAACCATGTCACAAGCTTTTGAGTTGAGGATTCAACGGTTGGAGAACACTGTGTCTGCCAAGTTCATAGAGCAAAAAGCTGCCTCAGACTATGCAGCTCAAAGATTCAACAGATTAATTGGTACAATGGCAGATGCTTCAATCCAGCTGAAGGAGCACCAGCAAAAGTTGGAGACAGTTCTTCAGGGAATTTTGGCAAATTCCCAAGCTGATGTCTTCAACACCAAGCAGACATTACATGAGATCACCAGCACTAGACTGTCTTTTGCTCATTTGTGGATGATTTGGAGAGCATGAGGAATTTCAATGCACACATTGACAACCAAATCACTGATTTGACAAAGGAATTCAAGATCATGCAAAGGCCTGGTTGGTCAGCTGGATCATCTTCCTCTTCACAACCCATATCAGCTGATCTAGCCAGAATTCAAGCTACTTTGATAGAAAATTCAGATAGAATGGAACATTTCTTGCACACAAAACTCACAACCATTCAAGATCAAATCAAGTCCAGCTTGACTTTCATGGAGAAAAGACTGTCAGACATTGAGCAAATCTTACTTCCTCCTCCTCCACCTTCTTCATAATGTATATTTTTTTTGATGATGTCAAAGGGGGAGAAAAAGAAAGAGAACAAGAAATGATTGTAATACTTTTGGAAAGATTGTAATGTTTCTCTTGAATGAAATGAAATGCTTTTTGCTTAGCTTGAATGAATTTCTCATTTGTGTCTTCAATTCAATGTGATTGAAAATTGTTATGTGAATGTGAATGTATGAATGCTTGTCAAGTTGCTTGACCTTCTCTATGCACAAGCAACTAACTTACTTCAAGTAACATTGTACTTGTGAAGTACAACCATCAATTGTGACTGAGTTTTTATTTAAAGGTCTTTGACAAGCATGAACACAAAAAGAAAAATAAGGACTTTGAATAACCAAAAATTGCTTAAAATCACATCTCATCAAAACTCATTGTCATATGGATTTAATGTTGCCATCAAAAAAAGGGGGAGATTGTTGGGTTGAGTGTAATTTCATATCATTTCCCCTCCTATTTTGATGATGACAAATGTGATTTGAATGCAAATTAATTGAAACATGATAAACACATTTCACCTGAAATACATATTCAAAAAGCATGTTTCAAAGCACACTTATCATTTGTACTCATAATAAAATATTTTACTAATGATATAAGTGTTTAATTTTCAGGTACAAAGATGGTGTCGACACACCCCACAATGGTGTCGACACAACACCTCAGACTCAAAGGCAAAAAGCTTAAGAAATGCTAAGACTGTGTCGACACTAGTCAAAAAGCAGGTCGACACGAGTTGCAGATTCCAGGAATTAGTCTACCCAGGTCGACACTGGACCTCGCTCCCAGAACAGCCTGTTTTCATAATTGGGACAGCAGGTCGACACCACCACCAGGGCAGGTCAACACTGGATCAATTCCCAGAACAGTCTGTTTGAAGAATGGGACAGCAGGTCGACACAAGATGAGAGCAGGTCGACACTGGACCTCGTTCCCAGAACAGCCTGTTATCAGATTTGGGACAGTGTGTCGACACCACCACCAGGGCAGGTCGACACACTACGGAAATATTCCAACTTAAGATGGATGATTGCCACGTGTCAGCCTAGGGCGATGGTGTATCAACCTAGGATCGTGTGCCCTTGTACCTAAAGGGTATCTTTGGAATCTTTTGGGTATAAAAAGGCCCCCAATTGGCTATCCATCACATCAAGAGACCCAACGAACTCTTGGAGCCTCCAAAAAGTTCCCTTTGGCGGCGAGAAGAGTTCATCTCCCTCCTCTGCTCTCCTGGTGTCTTCTGAAGACCAATTCTCATCAATTCGATTGTGAGAATTGGGGTGTGATCGTTGAAGAAGCATTTGAAGCGCCTCAAGGAAGCAGATCAAGTAGAAGCATCCGTTGGAGAAGATTTCAAGGAAGATCCCCAAGTTCAAAAGTGCAGAGCATCGCTTGGGACTTCAAGAATCCAAGCCTCTTCCCAATCTGAGCTTCTACAAGGGAGTACACTGAAGAACAAAGTCTTTTCATACAATCTTATTGTACTTTTGTTCTTTTGAGACATTTTGAGATTGTGCAAGTGCTTCTCCATAATTCTCATGAATGTTCTCATGTTCGACATGATCTACTGCTAGAAGATCTATGTCTTGTGTTGGTGTCTAGCAAAGTTGTTTGTGAGCCATTGTGCTCAGTTTGAGTCGTCGAACTCAAGTGTTTGTTGAGCAGTCTTGCTCAGGGATCTAGAGTAGTCTTACTCTAGAGTTGTGTGAGTTGTAAGCTCAGGTGTTGGAGTTGTCTGGCTCCAGTGGGTGTGTTACCCAAGTTGTTTAGTGAATCCTCACTGGGTGTGAGGGGTGGATGTAGGAATCACATGGGTGATTTCCGAACCACCTAAAAATCTCTGTGCACTTGTCTATTTGTGGTTTGATTCTATTATCCGTTAGATGCTTGCATAGGATCGTTTAAGATTCACTTAATCAAGTGGTTTCTCATCTATTTTATCAACTCACTTAACATCTCATCAGATCTGTGTTTTTCACTGTTAAAATTGCCTCTGATTCTCAAGTATTTTTAAATTGCTTAAGCTTCCGCATAGAGTGGCATAGATCTATTCATCCCCCCCCCCTTCTAGATCTTATCCACCATTTTCCTCGATCCTTCAATTATGAGTTTTTAGTGCTTCCATTTGGTCTGACCAACGCCCCTACAACGTTCATGGATCTCATGAACAGGGTGTTTAGACCTTATTTAGATAGTTTCGTAGTGGTGTTTATTGACGATGTGTTAGTCTATTCTCCGGATGAGGCTACTCGCCGTGATCATTTGAGGATTGTTTTGGAGATTCTCCGAGAGCACAAGCTGTATGCAAAGTTCAGCAAGTGCGATTTTTGGATATGTTAGGTTCATTTCCTGGGCATGTCATCTCAGGCGCTGGAGTAGCAGTTGATCCGACGAAGGTTCAGGCTGTATTAGATTGGGACATTCCAAGGACCCCATCGAAGATTCATAGTTTTCTTGGTTTAGAAGGCTATTACCGCCGATTCATTGAGGGATTTGCATCTATCACCGCGCCTTTGACTAAGCTAACCAGGAAGGGTGTGAGGTTTGTCTGGTCTGAGGATTGCGAGAGTAGTTTTCTGTTGCTGAAGGCGAAGCTTACTTCTGCACCCGTGTTGATTTTGCCGAGTGGTGTAGAGGGTTTTGCCATCTATTCGGACGCATCTCGGATTGGTCTTGGATGTGTGTTGATGCAGCATGGTAGGGTAGTGGTATATGCTTCTCCTCAGTTGAAGGAGCATGAGCATAACTATCCGACTCATGATTTGGAACTTGCGACAATAGTTCATGCCCTAAAGATCTAGAGACTATCTTTAAGGTGTCAGATTTAAGGTGTTCACTGACCACAAGAGTTTGAGGTATCTCTTCTCTCAGAAGGAGTTGAACCTGCGACAGAGGAGATGCATTGAGTTCCTTAAGGACTACGACATCGAGGTTAGTATCATCCAAGGAAGGTGAATGTCGTGGCAGATGCTCTTAGCAGGAAGAAGTCTTTGCATCAGCAGGATTGGAAGATGTTTGAGGATGTTGCATGTGCGATGACTGAGTTAGAGCCATTGCTATATCAGGCTTTCATGGCTCAGTTGTCCATTCCGTCTACTGTTCTAGATGAGGTGATTGAGCAGCAAAAGGCCGACCCTAGATTCCAGGAGTTGGTGGGCAAGGCAGCAATTGCTCGAGATGAGGATGGTGTGATTCGATTTCAGCACCGCGTTTGTGTTCCTGATATCATGGATGTCCGTGAGCATGTTCTAGCAGAAGCTCATAAGTCGAGGTTCTCTATTCATCTAGATAACACCAAGATGTACAGGATTTGAAGAGATCTTTTGGTGGTCTGGCATGAAGAAGGATGTAGCAGATTTTGTATCCAGGTGTTTAGTATGCCAGCAAGTGAAGGCGAGCGTCAGCAACCATCTGGTCCTATGCAGAAGATGGAGATCCCAGTATGGAAGTGGGAGGCTGTCACTATGGATTTTGTGACGAGTTTGCCCAGATCAATGAAGGGCAATGACTCATTTGGGTGATTGTTGACTATTTCTCTAAGATGACTCATTTCTTGCCTATGAAGAAGAAGCAGTCAGTGGAGAGTTTGGCTAGGCTGTATGTTAGTGGCATTGTAAGGTTGCATGGCATGCTGAAGTCGATTATTCGGATCGAGATCTGAGGTTTACTTCGAGGTTGTGGAAGGGTCTTCAGGAGGCTTTAGGTTCCGAGTTGAAGCTTAGTTCGGCGTTCCATCCCCAGACAGATGGGCAGTCCGAAAGGACTATCCAGATGCTCGAGGATATGTTTAGAGCGTGCGTGATGGATTGGAAGGGTGATTAGGAGCGTCATTTGCCTTTGTGGAGTTCGCATATAACAATAGTTTTCATGCGAGCATTGGTATGGCTCCATTTGAGGTTTTGTATGGGCGGCCCTGTAGATCTCCTTTATGTTGGGAGAGACAGGTGATAGGTAGTTGATAGGTCCGAAGTTAGTGCAAAAGACTTCGGATAAGATTCAGCTTATTAGGCAGAGGCTTGTTGCAGTACAGGATAGGCAGAAGAGTTACGCCAACAACAGGAGGAAGGATTTAGAGTCCGAGGTGGGTGAGCATGTTTTTCTGAAGGTTTCACCTACTCGAGGTGTTATCAGGTTTGGCAGGCATAGTAAGTTGAGTCCTAGATTCATTGGCCTATATGAGATTCTTAGACTGATGGGCAACGTGGCATATGAGCAAGCTTTACCCCCATCGTTAGCTAGTGTTCATCCTATTTTCCACGTATCTATGCTCAGGAGGTATGTGCAAGATCCGTCCCATGTGATTAGACACGAGCCAGTGGAGATTCAGCCAGATCTGTCATATCTTGAGCAACCCGTATCTATTCTTGATCGGAAGGTTCAACATCTCAGGAACTAGAGCATTGCGTCTGTGAATGTGCTATGGCGGAACTTCTCGCGAGAAGAAGCTACTTGGGAGCTTGAGGATGCTATGAAGAAGAAATATCCCCATTTGTTTGATTAGGTTCATTCTAACTTCGAGGACAAAGTTTCTTTAAGGGGGAGAGAGTGTAAGCCCCTCGAACTTTGTTCTTTTATTTAGATTTTGTCATATGGTGATTAGTTGCTTTGTGTATAAAATTATGTATATATGTATATATAAATATATTTATTTCTGTACATATTGTATTCAAATGATGTTGTATGTATATATATATGTGTTTATTTATGTACATAATGCTTTATTTATATTGTACATATTGTATTTAAATAAAATGATGTATATAGTATGTAAATTATAAGGTGAATATATATATATATATATATGTATATGCCGACGTGGATTAGTATAATCGTACCGGTATAAGGAGGGTCGTCGCACGTTAATTGGCCTCTCGGCTAGAACATAGAGCCGAGAGGCCAATTAACGTGCGACGACCCTCCTTATACCGGTACGATTATACTAATTCACGTCGGTATAGTGAGTCTCGTCACAGTGGGACATTTACCCAAGCACTAACACACATGATTGAGATGTACACAAATATGAATACAGAGTAGCAGAAGTAAAAGAACTACTGTCTTTTCATTTCATCATCCACATTAAACATACATGATCCATATAGCAATTTAAGGAACTAAGTCCACATAATGAAATACAAAATTCAAATTACATTGTTTGTCCACAATTTACATAAGCTTCAATTTCATAAGTCTCAATTACATACTATGAAAGTAAGGTACAACAACGGTGACTACACAACACTCTATTCTCCTCGCTCGGAGTCGCTCTCAACGGTCTCCTCCAAGGAAGTAGGGTCACCTGCTAAACATGTATGCCGAAGCAAGAGTGTGTCTAAAAGACTCAGCAAGTAAACTCCATACGCATCATACATGCATACATCACAAATAGGCCATTCATTCAATTTATTAATCAAAACATATAGCATGGTTGTACAATAATAGAAAACTACATATCATGATATTTCTACTAATTTCACTATGCATGATACATGGTTTATATCAATCCAAAATGAAATACCTACCGCATGCTTTCTACGCATTCATCACATGAGAACCACACTTACATTTAACTACAACATGATAGCAAATTTAGCATGAGATTTTCACACATAAGAAGGAATATCCCTAACATGGAATCTACACACTTTTGCACATATAAAACACCATTATAAACACATTAAGGTTGCTGTTTTGACATGAATCTAACATTTTCATAACATAAATCACAAGTTCGCATTTTTAACACATTGGATTCACATGTTTACACATTTACACGTTCGCATTGTTCACATTTACATGTTCACACTACACAATTTGCACATATACACATTCACATTTTCACATTTAAATGCCGTGACACATAGTCCAAACCACCACTAGAAGGACACATTCACATCACATAACACATAGACGCCACCTAGGCAACACAGTGACGGCTCTTGGTACTGCGCAGACTGGGAGAAGTAGTCTCCACCCTAACCAGTGGTACTTGTCCACCTCCAGGATTTCATCCTAATGCCCTTAGGATTTTAACACATTGAACCTTCCCATGGGGACTTTTCCACGGTACAGTTCCACATCCCTCTATGGAAGCAGTGTCACACACGCACAATTTACACATTTTCCGATTTAACACACGCCAATTTTACACAATTAACACACCATTTCTATTTTCACACTCATGCACATAGTTAAAATTTTTCCTAACATGATACTACTGTTGACAAAATTTAAACACTCAGCAACTTACTCTAATCATGCTGAAAACACATTATCCAACCATAAGCATGTTAAGCACGCATTAATAGCTTATTTTCAAATGGAAATTCCACAATGTACTCTGCTGTTGCCCAAATCATATGAGATTTTAACCACAGGCTATTTACAGGTTTCAAACCACACATGCAAATTTTCAGATTTTTCTGAACTATATTAAATTTACAGAAAATTAAAAATTCAACCACATGGCATTCATAAATCTGTTATCATGGAAACATAATATCAAGGTCTGTTTTGACAATGCACTAACCTGCATCTATCATTCATTTTACCACAAAAATTTTCCCCAAATTTATTTCACATCATACAATTTACTGTGAGTTTTACAAGAACCTACACATGTTTTCTATTTTCAGTACAGAAATTGTAATAAGTCACATGATCATGGGAAAATTCCCAAATTTTCGAGACAGAGACTGACATACATACGTATGATCAAGAAAATTATGGCATTCAAATTCTTCACGAATCAGGTGAACAGTAAGCTATCCTATCCGAGATCCTTATCTAACATGCATTTCACATAAACCTAACAATTTATACTAATTACAGAAATTCACAGAAATCTCACAATGCATTCCATTATCTATATTACATAGCATATAACATTTACAATATATCCTCATGCGAAGAAATCTAGAAAATAATCATATAAAGAAAGAACAGTTCCATGTTCTGTCCTAAAGAACTAAACGACAAAGGCTGGCCGTTCACAGAAGTTAACGGCAACATCGTCTGCCGCCAACTGAAGATCTTAACGGCAAGGATCTTGCCGTTAAGTTCCTATCTGTGCAAAAACACAGAACAACTCCAAAGATGGGGGAAATGTGAGGTTCCAGGACACGAATAAAATCCCATAAAATACCTAAGACCTACTGGACATGTACATGCACCACGGGGATGGGTTACTTGCCTTTAGAAAACCTCCAAAGGGATCGAAATGGCTGATGAAGCTCTCCTTGGGCAGTGCCAAGAAGCCTCCACAATCTCCTTCCTCCAGGCTCTAGGATGAGGTAGTCTTCAGTCCAGCTTTGGGAAAGCCTTCCCCTACGTCCAATCTTCCTCCCAGTTGAACAAGCTCGCCGGAAGAAGCCTCAAATCGCCAGATCTGAGCTCTCAAAGTTCAGGTTTTCTCTATTCTCTCAGCTAGGGTTTTCTCTCTCTCTGCAAAGAGCCAAGAGAGCTCTTTCAGGTTGCAAGGGGTAATGTTTTTATAAGGTGGGGCTTGGGATCTCACGCAGGGCATGATGGGAGAGGTGAGAGCCATTGGGGACATCTCCCCAATCAGTGAGCAAGCCCAACCCGAAATTTCGAGGTCTACTGCGCACAGAAAATTAGAGAAGTAGACGTCCACATCCATGGCCGTTTACCTCATAGCTGGCGTCCATCGACATGGACGTTTACTCAACATGGACGTCCATCCATGTTGACGCCAATTTGCTCTTCGGCCAGAGCATTAAACCATGCAGGAAACCATATATATACGCTATATATATATACATGTAATATATATAGTATAGTGTACACACTACTACACTATGCAAACAAACAATAATTACGTCTAAACATACACATGCATACATAAGTACACCTAGCTAATATGTACGTAGATATCTACATATACATACATAACATTTGCACACAAACACGAATCTACACACACGACAAAATAAAAGGACAAAACTTGAGGCCTTACACCCTCTCCCCCTTAAGGAAACTTTGTCCTCGAAGTTTAAACAACACTACTCGAACAAATGAGGATACTTCTTCCTCATCGCATCCTCAAGCTCCCAAGTAGCCTCCTCCCGCGAGAAGTTCCGCCATAGAACCTTCATCGACGTAATACTCTTGTTCTGGAGATGCTGGACCTTCCGGTCAAGAATAGCTACTGGCTGCTCCACATACGACAGATCTGGCTGGATCTCCACTGGCTCGTGACTAATAACATAAGACGGATCTCGAACATACTTCCTGAGCATAGATACGTGGAAAACGGGATGAACACTAGCTAAAGCCGGAGGCCAAGCTAGCTCGTAAGCCACACTACCTAAACACCTGAGAATCTCATACGGGCCAATGAATCTGGGACTTTATTTGCTATGCCTGCCAAACCTGACGACACCTCGAGTAGGTGAAATCTTCAAAAAGACATGCTCACCCACCTCGAACTCCAATCCTTCCTCCTATTTTCGGCGTAGCTCTTCTGCCTATCCTGTGCCGCACAAGCCTCTTCCTGATAAGCTGAATCTTATCCGAAGTCTCCTGAACTAACTCTAGACCGATCAACTGCCTATCGCCGGTCTCCTCCCAACATAAAGGAGATCTGCAAGGCCTTCCATACAACGCCTCAAATGGAGCCATACCAATGCTCGCATGAAAGCTGTTGTTATATGCGAACTCCACTAGAGGTAAATGGCGCTCTCAATCATCCTTCCAATCCAGCACACACGCCCTCAACATATCCTCGAGCGTCTGGATAGTCCTCTCAGACTGTCCATCTGTCTGGGGATGAAACGCCGAACTGAGCTTCAGCTCCGAACCAAAGCATCCTGAAGACCCTTCCACAACCTCGAAGTAAATCTCGGATCTCGATCCGAAATGATCGACTTCGGCACACCATGCAATCTAATAATGCTACTGACATACAATCTAGACAAGCTCTCTACTGACTGCTTCTTCTTCATAGGCAAGAAATGCATAGTCTTCGATAATCTATCTACGAATACCCAAATCGAGTCATTACCCCGTCTGGATCAAGGCAAACCCGAAACAAAATCCATAGTGACAGCTTCCCACTTCCATACTGGAATCTCCATCTTCTGCATAAGACCAGATGGTCGCTGGCACTCGGATTTCACTTGCTGGCATACTAGACACCTAGATACATATTCCGCTACATCCCTCTTCATGCTAGACCACCAAAAAGACCTCTTCAAATTCTGGTACATCTTGGTGTTACCCGGATGAATAGAGAATCTCGACCTATGAGCTTCTGCTAATACATGCTCACAGACATCTACAATGTCAGGAACACATACTCGGTGATGGAATCTAATCACGCCATCCTCATCACGAGCAATGCCTGCCTTGCCCACTAACTCTTGGAGTCTAGGGTCGGCTTTCTGTTGCTCGATCACCTCGTCCAACACCGAAGACCTAAGGGACAACTGAGCCACAAAAGCCTGACATAAGGGCTCTAACTCAATCATCGAACACGCCGCATCCTCCAACATCTTCCAATCCTGCTAGAGCGAAGACCTCCTCCTGCTAAGAGCATCCGCTACGACATTTTCCTTCCCTGGATGATATTGAAGGTCGAAGTCATAGTCCTTGAGGAACTCAATCCATCTCCTCTGCCGTAGGTTTAGTTCCTTCTGGGAGAAGAGATACTTCAAGCTCTTATGGTCAGTGAACACCTCAAATCTGACACCATAAAGATAGTACCTCCAGATCTTTAGTGCATGAACCACTGCCGCAAGCTCCAAATCATGAGTCAGATAGTTACGCTCATGCTCCTTCAATTGGCGAGAAGCATACGCCACTACCCTTCCTTGCTGCATTAGCACACAGCCTAAGCCAATCCGAGATGCATCCGTATAAATGGCAAAACCTTTAGCACCACTAGGTAATACCAATACTGGAGCGGAAGTAAGTTTAGCCTTCAATAATTGAAAGCTACTCTCACATGTCTCAGACCACACAAACTTCACCCCCTTTCTGGTAAGCTGAGTCAATGGGGTGGCGATGGATGAAAATCCCTCAATGAATCGCCGATAGTAACCAGCCAAACCAAGAAAACTACGAATCTCCGAAGGGGTCTTGGGGGTCTCCCAATCCATAACTGCCTGGACCTTTGCTGGATCAACTGCTATACCAGCACCAGAGATAACATGCCCAAGAAAATGAACCTCACGCAACCAAAAATCGCACTTGCTGAGTTTTGCATACAGCTTGTGCTCACGGAGAACCTCTAACACTACCCTCAAATGCAGACGGTGTGTGGCCTCATCCGGAGAGTAGACCAACACATCATCGATAAATACCACAATAAAGCTATCTATGTACGGCCTAAATACCCTGTTCATGAGATCCATGAACCCTGCAGGGGCATTGGTCAATCCGAAAGGAAGGACCAAAAACTCATAATGTCCATAACGGGTTCTAAACGTCGTCTTGGACACATCCTCACTCCTAATCCTCAACTGATGATAACCAAATCGCAAATTGATCTTAGAAAAGACTGATGCATTTTGCAGCTGGTCAAACAAATCATCAATACGAGGTAAGGGATACCTGTTCTTCACTGTCACTTGGTTTATCTTCTTATAATCGATGCATAACCTAAGTGATCCATCCTTCTTCTTTACAAATAAGACAGGTGCGCCCCAAGGGGAAACACTAAGGCGAATGAATCCCTTATCTAGCAATTCTTGCAACTGCTTCCTTAACTCGGCTAACTCCACAGGTGCCATCCGATATGGAGCCTTCGAGATAGGAGAGGTGCCCGGAAGCAACTCTATGGTGAACTCTATCTCTCTATCCGGTGGCAATCCAAACAAATCATTGGGAAAGACGTCTGGAAAATCCTGCACTACCTCGATCTCTGCAAGAGTAGGTGACTCACCAGCCTCGAGTACTAATACTATGCTGGCAAGAAAAGTGTCACAACCCTTGTTTACCATGCGCATCGCCTTCATGGCAGAGATGACCAACTTTCCCGCCAAGTTTCTTGGCAAGGGATGAGAGAACTCGTCCTCACCAGGAATGCGGAAAACAATCCTCTTCCCACGACAATCTACTAACGCATAGTGCTCCTCTAGCCAATCCAGACCAAGAATAGCATCAAAGTCCTTCATCTTTAGCAAGAAGAAACACCCTTCTAGGACTCTATCCTCAATGCACACAGATAACGACGGAATACACTTCCAGTCGATACCGTACCCGCGGTGTGTGTACAGACAACGGGACTTCTAAATCCTCAGACTGTATGCCTGACTCTAGAGCTAACTGCCTAGCGAAACGCTCGGAGATGAACGAGTGAGTGGCACCCGTATCGAACAAAACCCGAGCGTGCACACCTAGAAGTAAAACCGTACCTTCGGTAACATGCTCCTCCTGCTCGACGTCCTCTCGTGCTAGGGCAAACATCGAGCTTGGGCTCGAGGCCTTCCTGTCCTCCTGTAGCTGGTGCTGCTGCTGCTGGGGTTGGCGCTCCGCGCTGGACTCCCTGCTGAAGTCTCAGACAATCCTCATCTTGTGGTCACTGCTGCTCCCGCACTTTAAGCATTTTCTCGCTACCATCCAACACTCCGTACCACCGTGTGTCTTCCCGCAATGGGGACACTCCTTCTTCACACCAGGGGAACATTGAGAAGGTACCTGAGTACTGCTAGCTGCCACTGGATGCTACGGTGTCTGGTACGCTGCCTTCTTCTTATCCTATCGTTGGAAAGGGGCCGCAGGTCTCTTCTGCAAAGCTTTCTTCTCCTCGAGGTACTGCTCCATTTCACCCTCTTTCCTACAAGCAGCGCTAAGGGCCTCGTCCAAGGTACGATGATCGAACGCCACTAGTCTCATCCTCAATGATGGCTTAAGGCCCATCACAAACTTCTTTGCCTTCCTGCGCTCATCAGCTACTATGTGAGGTGCATACTTAGATAACTCAGCAAACCTGGCCTCGTACTCGAGTACAGTCTTGGAGTCCTGAGTCAAGGAAAGGAACTCCTGCTCCATCCTGTCCTGGATATGCTCGGGGACGAACTTGGCTCGAAAGAGCCTCATGAACTCGTCCCAAGCACCGTCCTCGAATAGGGCACGCAGTAAGGAAGCCCACCACACATCAGCTCTCTCCTGCAACACAACCTTCATAAGCACCAACTAACAACTCCAGTTTAATAGGATAAGCAAACATATAAAACTAACACATACCTGTAGCATATAGGTGGCTAAAGTGACCTTGTCCTCGTCCGCACACCTAACAGCCCGGAAGATCTTCTCGATCTCCCTCATCCAGCTCTCAGCTAGTAATGGGTCGCTCTGCCCCTTGGAAGAGGGTGGCAACATCCTCTTGAATCTTTCCATGATGGAGGGTCCACCATGGTCCTGAGCCTGGGGAACTGGAACCTGGGCATGCTACAACAAACAACAAGCAATGCATATTTAACACAATATCATGCAAGTAAATAAAACACTACTCTTTATTTTATTATTCCAACCTGAGCCTCCATCTGAGCCTGGGTGTGTGCCTGCGTCTGCATGGCCTGCACTAGACCCTGCATGAACACTCCATAGTCCACTGGTGGCGGTGGGGGAAGTACAGGACCCTGAGGTGCCGGGACCTGCTGCTCAGTCTGCTCCTCACGCCTAGGCTCATCTCTCCTCTGCTCGCCATCACGAGTAGGTACACCACCACGTCTACCGCGTGAAGCCATAAGCTGTAATTAATTTATCACTATTAGAAACTACATTATTTAGTCCCTAACCACTTTCTTATCTATCTTTCATTCATTATTAATCAATTCTACACATGTGGACAACTCTATAAAGACTTAGCATGTAATGGATGATGACTTATGTATATTTATGTACAATCTCAACCAGTCGCTCTGATACCAATCTCTGCGACGACCCTCCTTATACCAGTACAATTATACCAATCCACGTCGGTATAGTGAGTCTCGTCACAGTGGGACATTTACCCAAGCACTAACACACATGATTGAGATGTACACAAATATGAATACAGAGTAGCGGAAGTAAAAGAACTACTGTCTTTTCATTTCATCATCCACATTAAACATACATGATCCATATAGCAATTTAAGGAACTAAGTCCACATAATGAAATACAAAATTCAAATTACATTGTTTGTCCACAAATTTACATAAGCTTCAATTTCATAAGTCTCAATTACATACTATGAAAGTAAGGTACAACAACGGTGACTCCACACACTCTATTCTCCTCGCTCGAAGTCGCTCTCAACGGTCTCCTCCAAGGAAGTAGGGTCACCTGCTAAACCTGTACGCCGAAGCAGAGTGAGTCTAAAAGACTCAGCAAGTAAACTCTATACACATCATACATGCATACATCACAATAGGCCATTCATTCAATTTTATTAATCAAAACATGTAGCATGGTTGTACAATAATAGAAAACTACCTATCATGATATTTCTACTAATTTCACTATGCATGATACATGGTTTATATAAATCCAAAATGAAATACCTACCGCATGCTTTTTACGCATTCATTCACATGAGAACCACACTTACATTTAACTACAACATGATAGCAAATTTAGCATGGGATTTCACACATAAGAAGGAATATCCCTAACATGGATTCTACACACTTTTGCATATAAAACACCATTATAAACACATTAAGGTTGCTGTTTTGACATGAATCTAACATTTTCATAACATAAATCACAAGTTCGCATTTTTACACATTGGATTCACATGTTTATACATTACACACGTTCGCATTGTTCACATTTACACATTTCACATTCACATGTTCACACTAACAATTTGCACATATACACATTCACATTTTCACATTTAAATGTCGTGACACATAGTCCAAACCACCACTAGAAGACACATTCACATCACATAACACATAACACATAGACGCCACCTAGGCACACAGTGACGGCTCTTGGTACTAGCGCAGACCGGAGAAGTACTCTCAACCCTAACAGTGGTACTTGTCCACCTCCAGGATTTCATCCTAATGCCCTTAGGATTTTAACACATTGATCCTTCCCGTGGGAACTTTTCCACGGTACAGTTCCACAGCCCTCTATGGAAGCAGTGTCACACACGGCACAATTACACATTTTCGATTTAACACACGCACAATTTTACACAATTAACACACCATTTCTATTTTCACACTCATGCACATAGTTAAAATTTTTCCTAACATGATACTACTGTTGATAAAATTTAAACAATCAGCAACTTACTCTAATCATGCTGAAAACACATTATCCAACCATAAGCATGTTAAGCACGTATTAATAGCTTATTTTCACATGGAAATTCCACAATGTACTCTGTTGTTGCCCAAATCATATGAGATTTTAACCACAAGCTATTTGCATGTTTCGGACCACACATGAAAATTTTTATATTTTTCTGAACTATATTAAATTTATAGAAAATAAAACATTCAACCACATGGCATTCATTAATCCGTTATCATGGAAGCATAATATCAAGGTCTGTTTTGACAGTGCACTAACCTGCATCTATCATTCATTTTACCACAGACGTTTTCTCTGAATTTATTTCACATCATACAATTTACTATGAGTTTTACAAGAACCTACACATGTTTTCTATTTTCAGTGCAGAAATTGTAATAAATCACATGATCATGGGAAAATTCCCAAATGTTCGAGACAGAGACTGACATACATACGCATGATCAAGAAAAATTATGGCATTCAAATTCTTCACGAATCAGGTGAACAGTAAGCTATCCTATCCGAGATCCTTATCTAACATGCATTTCACATAAACCTAACAATTTATACTAATTACAGAAATTCATAGAAATCTCACAATGCATTCCATTATCTATATTACATAGCATATAACATTTAAAATATATCCTCATGCGAAGAAATTCAGAAAATAATCATATATAAGGAAGAACAGTTCCTTGTTCTGTCCTAAAGAACTAAACGGCAAAGGCTGGCCATTCACAGAGGTTAACGGTAGCATCGTCTGCCGCCAACTGGAGATCTTAATGGCAAGGGATCTTGTCGTTAAGTTCCTGTCTGTGCAGAAACACAGACCGAACTCCAAAGATGGGGGAAATGTGGGGTTCCAGGACACGAATAAAATCCCATAAAATACCTTAGACCTACTGGACATGTACATGCACCACGGGGATGGGTTACTTGCCTTTAGAAAGACCTCCAAAGGGATCGAAATGGCTGATGAAGCTCTCCTTGGGCAGTGCCAAGAAGCCTCCACAATCTCCTTCCTCCGGGCTCTAGGATGAGGTAGTCTTCAGTCCAGCGTTGGGAAAGCCTTCCCCTACGTCAATCTTCCTCCCAGTTGAACAAGCTCGCGGAAGAAGCCTCAAATCGTCGGATCTGAGCTCTCAAAGTTCAGGTTTTCTCTGTTCTCTCTGCTAGGGTTTTCTCTCTCTCTGCAAAGAGCCAAGAGAGCTCTTTCAGGTTGCAAGGGGTAATGTTTTTATAAGCTGGGGCTTGGGATCTCACGCAGGGTATGATGGGAGAGGTGAGAGCCGTTGGGGACATCTCCCCAATCGGTGAGCAAGCCCAACCCAGAATTTCAGGGTCTGCTGTGTACAGAAAATCAGAGAAGTAGATGTCCACATCCATGGCCGTTTACCTCATAGCTGGCGTCCATCGACATGGACGTTTACTCAACATGGACGTCCATCCATGTTGACGCCAATTTGCTCTTGGGCCAGAGCATAAACCATGCAGGAAACCATATATATACACTATATATATACATGCAATATATAGTATAGTGTACACACTACTACACTATGCAAACAAACAATAATTACGTCTAAACATACACATACATACATAAGTACACCTAGCTAATATATACGTAGATATCTACATATACATACATAACATTTGCACACAAGCACGAATCTACACACACGACAAAATAAAAGGACAAAACTTGAGGGCCTTACATAACGTCAACATTGTGGACGTTTATGGGGAGTCGACGTCCAGATCAATGGATGCCAATTCCCAGTATTGGCAACAATGTGGCCATTATTTCCTAGAAATTGTTGCGGTTTCAGATCTGGAAATGGCCGTGTTTCCTTCGGTTTTGATTTGGACCCACCTCCAACGATAGGAATCCTATCTAATGCCTACCCAACCACCTTGGCCTTATAAAAACACCTTGATTTGGCCAAGTTAGGTCTTTTCGCCCAAAGGAGAACTAGGGTTTTCTGTGGTGAAAAAATGATCTTTGTGCACTTTCATCTGGTGATTGAGAGTTCCTACTGGCGATCTACATCGACTAGGAGGTGCTCCTAGCATTGTGGATCTTCCCCGACTCCGGAGATAGGCCTGCATCAACTCAAAGACCGGATTCGGGCGGCACTTTGGTGTCCCTTTTTGGCTTGGCTAAGGAGAGCTTCCCCGGCAAATTATTCCAATCTAGTAATTTTTATGAGGAAAGTGATCTAGGGGTCACATCCCTACCCATGTCCCTTAGGTCCTAGGAATTTATGAGATTTTTTCCTCGTGTCCTAGAACCCCCATTCATCAAGATTTATGCATTCAGTCTACATTTTTGTAGACAGGAACATAACGGCCAGCTTGCTGCCGTTAAGATCCTGAGTTAGCGGCAACATCGTGTGCCGTTAAGCCTGTTGGCGGCAAGCCCTTTGCCGCCATGTTCTTCAGGTTTTGCAAAATGGTTGTTTTGATGTATGTGGTGTGTTTTTTGGAGTTATGGATATATGTGCATGTTGGAAATTTTATATATGGTTAGGTACAGTCAGTAGATCATGCCATGAGGATGGGTCGAATTTTTGTAAATTGTATTATTTATTAGAATTCTGTAATGGGATAATGATCATGATATGATCTTGGTAATTCCTGATTAATTAGATTCATGATGTATAATGTTTTATAAATTTTCTACGATCATATAATGACTGTCTTCAGGTGTTGGCACTGTTGGTTATGATTGTTTTACTATGAAACCTACATTAGTGAATTTAGTGATAAATATGCCTAAAATTGGGATAAATTGTTATAATCGTGTTACAGATCCAAAAAATATGAAAAATTGAGTATATGACATGCTATCTGTTTAGAACCTGTGATAAAAATTTTGTATTATTTTGATAACAGTAGGTACTGTTATTAATTTTATAAGTGAGAATGACCATATCGAGCATGTTAAGTTTGATTATGTATATTCAGTGGTTAGCAGCATGATTAGGATGGTGTTATGATCTGATTAACACTGTGGAACAGTAAAATTATATTCAATTAACTAAAGCATGTGTAGTTACTTAAAGGTGTATGAAAATGTTAAAAGTGCATGTAATAATGTGACAATGTGATAATATTACATTGTGTAAATTGTGCCGTTAGTGACACTTCTACCATAGAGGGCTGTGGAATCGTACTATAGTAAAGTCCCTACGGGAAGGTTCAATGTGTGTGATATCCTATGGGCATTAGGATGAAATCCTGGAGGTGGACAAGTACCACTGGTTAGGGTGGAGAGTGCTTCTCCCGGTTCTGCTCAATTAACCAAGATCCGTCACTGTGTTGCCTAGGTGATGGGTATGTGTATGTGTATATGTGTGTCCTTGTAGTGGTGGTTTGAACTATGTGTCACGGTAATTAAGTGTAAAAATGTGAATATGTGCGTGTGAACATGTGAATTGTGAAAATGTGAAGTATGAGTATGTGAAATTGTTAAGTGAATGAGTTAGTATGTGAACAAATGTCAACCCGTGTGATTATGTTTAATTCATATCAAAACAACAAGCAAAATATGTGTATAAGTGTGATAACTGTATGAGAAAATTATTAGATATCATACTAGGTATGTTATTTACTTTGTACATAGTACCATGCTTTAATTGGGTATAGTTGTAAAATGATTTGAATATGATTTGGATCCTTGAACGATGTTGAATAGAATGTGTAGAAAGCATGCTATGGGTTTTATATTTAGTTGTTAAAGTAACATGAAGCATGTACCATGTTGATTCCTAAATGAAAAAGAAAACTAGCATGTGTATGTGATATGTGTAAGGGTGTTGTTCTTAGATTGCTTGTTGGGTCTCTTTAGACTCATTCTTGCTTCAACGTATAGGTGTGATAGGTGTCTCCACTTCTGAGGAGGACATAGTTAGGAGCGACTCCGAGCGGGAGGAGTAGCTACTTTTGTGGAGACTTCTACATTGTTACTTGTATTTTCATATGTATTCAATAAATGATGTAATTCATATGGACAATGTAATTTATTTGGATTGTAATAATGTGGACGTTGGTTCTCTTTTATTGCTATCAAGACTGTGGATATTTGATGATGATGATGGAATGAGAATGAGATTATTTATTTATTCTGTTGTAATCTTGTAATATTTCTGTACATCTCAATCTAGTGTTAAGTGTTGGGTAAATGTCCCACTGTAATGACGCCCTTTGTACCGACGTAGATTGGTATAATCGTACCGGTATAAAGAGGGTCGTTACAATGAAAGCTTGAAATATCTATTTTTTCAATAGGAGTTGAACATGAGACAGTAGAGGTGGTTGGAGTACTTGAAGGACTTTGACTTCACTATCCAGTATCATCCAGGTAAAGCCAATGCTGTGGCAGATGCTCTTAGTAGGAAGCCAATGGTTACCTTATCAAGTCTTATGGTAGGAGAATGGCGATTACTTGAGGAGTTTGCCAAGCTAGATATTGATGTTGATGTCAGAGGGGAAGGATGCCTAGTTGCTAATATTAGAGCACAACCCACCTTATTTGAAGATATTTTAGCACACCAAGACAATGATCCTATGCTTGTTGAAGTAAAGGCTAATCTGGACCAAAGGCCGGATTTTTATCTGGCAAAAGATGGGAGATTGTTATTCTGAGGCCGAGTATGTGTACTTGACCATGCGGAAACAAAAAAAATCATCATGGATGAAGCTCAAGACCAGGTATACTATTCATCCTGCAGCCACAAAAATGTACCTAGACATAGAAAGAAGTTTTTGGTGGCCTAACATGAAGAGGGAAGTAGCGACATATGTCACTAAGTGTTTAACTTGCTAGCAAGTCAAAGCCGAACATTTGTGGCCTATAGGTAAACTAAAACCCCTGGAAATTCTAGCATGGAAATGAAAGGGGTAGGAATGGACTTCATCTTTGGATTGCCCAAATCCAGAAGCAGATTCAACGGAATATGGGTGATCGACGACCGTTTAACTAAATCCGCTCACTTCTTACCAGTCAAGAACAAGTGGATGGTGGACATCCTAGCTGCCCTGTATGTGAAGGAAATAGTCAGACTACATAGAGTACCTGTGTCCATTGTATCTGATAGGGACCCAAGGTTTACATCCCATTTATGAAAAGGTCTACACAATTCCTTGGGATCTAAACTAAATTTCAGCATGGCTTTCCATCCATATACTGATGGGCAGACGGAAAGGACAAATCAAATAATAGAAGACATGTTGAGAGCTTGTGTGCTAGACTTCAGAGGTAGTTGGCATGAACACTTACCTCTTGTGGAATTTGCCTATAATAATAGCTACCAAGCTAGTATACAAATGGCACCATTTGAAGCACTCTATGGCAGGAGTTGCCGATCTCCAATCTGCTAGTATGAAGTTGGTGAAAAACAATTTCTAAGACTAGACATGGTGAGAGAAACTACGGAGAAGGTAAAGCTCATTAAAGAAAGAATGGCAGTAGCACAGTAGAAGCAAAAGGCTTATGCAGATACTAGAAGAAGGGACCTATAATTTCAGGTTGGCGACCATGTGTTCCTAAAAGTGTCACCACGTCATGGAATCAGAAGATTTGGGGTCAAAGGCAAGTTGTCGCCAAGATTCATCGGCCCTTTCAAAATTCTTGAAAGAGTGGGTGAAGTTGCATACTGTCTATCATTACCTCCACAGCTAGATGGAGTACACAATGTGTTCCACATCTCCATGTTGAAAAAGTATGTACATGATCCCTTCCACATCATCGACTATGAGTTCTTGGAGTTCCACAAATACGAAACTTGTGAAGAGAAGCCGGTTAGAATTATAGATCCGGAACTGCGCCAATTAGAAACAAAGTTATCCCCTTGGTGAAGGTCAGGTGGAATCAACGCTTAGAAGAAGATGATACCTGGGAAACGAGGAAGCCATGCGCAATAGATATACAGAATTATTCACAAGTAAACCTCACTAGTCCTATAAATATTATCTATGAATTTGGGGACCAAATTCTCTTAAGTGGGGGAGGGTGTAGCACCCTGGAAATTTTATTAATTGAAAAAAATCAGAAATAATAATTTAATATTCCTAAAATAGTTGCAAACGTACGTACCAATGTCATGTGTACGTAAACACATGGGAAAATTTCATAAAAATCATATTTCAACTCTAAACAATACTCCTTAATGACCCATGAATGAATCCGTGCAAAGAAAAATGGATTAGCCAAGTTAAAGCATTTTTCAACTTATTATCGTAATTAGAGAATAAGTCGGATAATTACTATTACCGGCACTAAAATGAGTCCAAAAATAAAATAAAAATCATAAATGGACTTCAAATAATGGATATTGACAACCCAATGGAATAATTGGACCAAAAGAAGTCTTTTGGGCCACAAATTAATTCATGATATGAAAATAACCCAAAATATGGAAATATTAACTAATGGACCATGTTAGGGTAAATTCTCACCCAATAGACCATCATTGGACTTCAAATCAAGCCCGAATTCGTGGTTACCACTTAAAGGAGTTACCATATTTTTTCCAACATGAATTGGGGAGAGAAATCCTCCATGGAAGGAAGGACACACCCAATTTCGCACCTATCGTTTTCTAATTCAAAATTATGCAAGTAAATGGCATACTCCTTTAAATAAGCCCCCTCTCTCCCATGGGATGACCCCTAGGGTTTCTGAGGTCGTACTTGGAGGCTTTGGAGGCTGGGAGATGCAAGGAAGAAGGCTTGAGAAGAAGCAACTCGTGCTCTTCTTCATCTGCGACCTGCACTTGAACCCCTTCAAGATCATCACCAAAGGTTAGTCAAACCTCGACCAAACCATGCAAGGCATATACCCATGGAAAGATCTACGAGTCTAGTTTCTTATGAAACTATTTTGCACAATTTGTATCCAGTAGGTCATGAGTATTAGGCGTTTTCCTCCAGGCAGTCAGAACTAAGACTTTCTAGAGAGCGAATCTTATTCAACTCCAAAGGTAGGTCATCTCCATGCCAAACTCTAATTAAACTCGTCCATGCTTGCATCCATATGTATAGATCATGTTCTTACTATTTTCCCCAATTTTTTATCTTGAGAGTTTCACGAATTAAATCTTGCATGATCTTGACGTTGTATGTCGTGATTTAACCTTGACTTGTCTTATGAGTTCCATACCTCTCTGTGGAGCCATTATTAGACCGAGTGTTCAACATAGAACTTATACCCTATGAGTCTACTTTCATTTGTCGCTGGTTTTCCTAATTTTCATTGACGTACTGAGAGTATTAGCCTGAACATGAGCACTGTGTCAAATTCGTGTAGATAGTCACAATACATCTTATTACCTAGTCAAATGACCTTTGTTTCTTGATTATTCATTACTGTATAGAGTATTGGAAGTACTCTAACTAACAGAGGTGGTTTCACCGATTTGTATCACCCTAAAATAGTTATGAGTTTTAGAACCCACAGGTGTCAAACCTAATTGATTCGGACTTGAGAAAACCCCAAAAAAAACACCCCTACACTGGAAACAGGAAGACAATGAGTCAACATGTTGCCTTTAGAAGGTGACAGGAAGGCTGCAGCCTTCAGGGATCAGAAGGCGACAGCCTTCTTGTTGCCTTCTTGAAGGCGACAGTGAGCTTGTCGCCTTCTGAACACAGAGGGTAGATCAGCCCTATTCGGCCCATTTGACGTCGTTTTTGTGCCCCGTCTTCTCTTGTACAAAGATAGTTACTATTTACATGTATTTATCAACCCATATAAGTGTAAAACATGTTTACATGATGTTTAATTGATCTTAAGTTATTGACCATGTTCTCTACCTGCCGATTATTCATGTCTTACCTTGTTACCGAACTTGCTAAACATACAATGTACTTGCTAAAATTCATCATGCATGATTAGTGTTTCTTTATTTAGCACGCATGATACTTGAAAAGCATGAAGTTTTCATAAACAGAGTTTCTATAACTGGAGTTTCCATAATCGGATTCACACACGCACTTGAGCGATTCTCACGTGCGGCATGCACATACACTCTAGCACGATAGGAAAGCCCCTTCTTGGCTTGTGGTGAACTCTCTGTCGGATATTCCTTCTACCGGACTAGTGACCCCTTGATCAAGGCCTTCGTAAGTCTCCTCTAACTATGGATTCCACATGGCTGACGAGCAGGTTGTACCATTGAAGTACTGGGAAGTTAGTGTGCACGTATCTCTCTTCTCTTGACATTCTTGACAAGATATTTCTCTTCTCATCTTGACTCTGGAGTACACTCTATTGAACATAAGACCAAAATATTATTAAGTGTTTGGACTAAATTGAAAATATGTTGTTATGCTTCCGGATTGAACTCTTGAACTATCACCTCAATGATCTTGACATTCTTGAACTCGTGTTACTGGCCATGAATCACTGTGGGTATCTACATTTGAAAATAGTGAGATGTTGAGAGTGTACGGCGTGTGTCCAAGGGCTCCAATCTTGCCCCAATGACGGCGAGTCATAAATATACTGTTAACTATGGGGTATAATGATTACTGGCATTGTATCTGCACTGGGAGTACTTGCATGTTGATGCTAGATATAATAACCACATAACGTGTCCTATTGTGCATTTCAAGGTGGATCTTTCCTTGGTGCACATTAGTGTCTTCGTGCTTGATTACTGTTACATGTTAAAAGTCTTGCTCGTGCGTGCTTGCTTGCTTGTTAGTGAAATGGCCAATCTTGGTACATTTATCTTCTTCTTGCTCATTACCATCTTGCTAGATCATTGTTCATTCTATCTTGAGATACTGAAGACAACCTTTTTGCTAGATTGATCTTTACATCTCTTGATCATACAATCTTGTATGATACACTATGTAGCACCCCGGAAATTTTAGTTATATAAAGAATTCAAATAAAAGGAAATAAATAATTTCCAAGTATGTAAAACATACGCATCATTATCGTACGTGCTATAACAAGTCGGAAAACCGTTAACACGGAAATACGACGCAATCAAAAATTTAAATAAAAGTGTTGGAAGGACTTCCAACATTATATATTAATGACCCAATATCATAATTGGGTCAATGGACATCATTTGGCCCAATAATCAAATAAAGCTAGAAAATGCAGGGAAAATTCGTAACTCTAAATAGGCTGAAATTAGAAAGAGGCAATTGAGTTAAATTGGGATGCAATCATGCATTCTCGGCAACCCAAATTCGTGCCTATCTATGGTGGGAGGTTTCCTAAAGCCTCACACACTCTATGGGAGGAAGAAATCCTCCCTAAAAAGGAAACTAACCTGTCAAAACCGCAACCTGGCTTTCCTAGTCATAATAGGACTCCTAAAACACCATGGTTGCTTAAATACTTTCACCAAACCCTAGGAACGAGTTTTAGAACTTGCTGGGGTCGTGTGGAGAAGTTTTTGGTGGCTGGGGAGCAGGAGATCATCCACACCAAGCCATTCTTTTTCCCCGTTGTGTCTGCTGCGACCTGCACAGACCATCATCTTGGGGTCGAGCTAAGGTAGGCCAAACCTAAACCAAACCTTGCAAGGCTTATACCCCTGGAAAGAGGGTCAAGTCTACATTCTAACCCAAGTGTAATGTTCAAATTCCATGCAGTATATACGGAGCAGTAAGTGTTCTCCTCCAAGTGGTCTGAACACGGGTTTTCTAGAAAAATGAGACTTCTTCAACCCATAAGGTAGGTTTTCTCGGGCCAAACCTTAATATATCCTATACCAATGTGTAGAGCATCAAGTTAACTTTCGTTTCCCACTAGTTTCATCAAATTCTAATGAGTATATTTCGAGTTATAAGTGTTCTTCCAAAGTCGCGCACTGTTAGGGCTTCTCCCGTTCTTCTTATTATGCACATGATTCGAGACCGAATTTGTCTAAACTTCCTTCATGAAAGTTTTTCTAATTGAAGTCAATCATCTTTTATGTTGGACATTTTGTCCAAAAGTCCTTGGTTAGGGAGTTATAGGCGTGGGAAGAGAGTCACTACATGATACTGTGATTTCGGGCTACACTTGACTTTTTGTTCTTCACATGTTTTCTCGGGATTCGAGACTGAATTAGATCAAACCCCCAACATCAAAGTTCTTCTACTAGTTGTCCTCGTCATCTTTTATGTTGAATGTTTTGTTTAAATGTCATTTGTTAGAGAGTTATAAGAGGTGTAAGTAAATCCTGCATGAGACATGTTTTCGGGTTACCCTGAGGGCACTAGTGTCGACACTACCTGAGCTAGTGTCGACACACTGTCCCAAAACAGCCTAGAAGGTGTTCTGGGAAGGTCTCTAGTGTCGACACTACCTGATCTAGTGTCGACACACTATCCCAGTTTGACCCAGAAAGTTTCTGGGAGCTGATCTAGTGTCGACACTAGTTGATCTAGTGTCGACACACTGTCCCATGTTGGCCAGAAGGTTTTCTAGAACCTGTCTCTAGTGTCGACACTACTTGAACTAGTGTCGACACTACTTGACCAGTTCTTCATGTTTTTGCTTTGTGTTCGAAGCATGGTGTCGACACCAGTATGGGTTGTGTCGACACTACCTTTGCAAAATTGCCTGTCTTGGGTTGTTCATTACATAATGTCTATTTAGTGGCTTAAAAGTGTTTAACCCATTGAAAAATCCTTAATTACATGAATATTATTCTAATTGCTTTCTTAATGAAATGATCATACATGAAACTTGTGATTCACTCTTGTTACCATTCTAGCTTGATTTAAATGATGAATATTATCTTAAAATCTTGTAAACCCACATGTAGGTAAATGCATTGTTCACTGCATGACATCATGTTAAGTGTTTTTCGAGAGTTTGAGATCGACGGTTTGTGAATTGACCCGCGTACATCCCCACACAGTTTACATCAAGGGCGTGCACTTCCTTTCTCTTGTTGTTCTCGTGAGCATGAATTACAATCTAGACTAAAGCCATTAATGTAAAGATTGAACTAAATTATAAATCATACCGTTCAGCTGCCGAATTTATCTCTTGACCATTGTCCTCATGGAATCATGTTCAATTTAATTATTTTTTCTTCTCATCATCATCGTGAACATGACATTACACATGCTACATTTTGAAACTCTCATTGGCCATTATTTATGACTGTGGGTATCTACATTTAAAATTTTACATGAGATGGCTGACAGGGCACGGCGTGTGTCCAAGGGCTCCAGTCTAGCCCCAATGACGGCGAGTCATAAATATACTGTTAACCATGGGGTATAATGATTACTGGCGTTGCATCTGCGTTGGGAGTACTTTCTTGCTTGTTGAAGGATAGATACATAACCACATACACGTGACCTGTGTGCATTCTTGGTAGATCTTTCCTTGGTGTATATTAGTGTCTACGTGCCTGATTAGTATTACTTGATCGTGCTTGTGCAATCTTGCTTGATTGCTTGTGTGATATGGCCATCCTGCATTTATTGCAACTAGTGATATCTTGTTTTCTTGAAAACTATTGACATCAAGTGAAATCTTGCGTGCTTGTACAAAGTGATCTATTGCTAGTTCTTTCTTGTCATCTTGTTCAAAAATCTTATTCTATCTTGTTCACTCTATCCAGCTTGTTTTATATATCATGTTTTAATGAGTTTTATTCGTACTTGCATATCATTCATCGTACTTGCCTAGTTCTAAAATGTTAATCACTTATACTATTGCCTGCACATTGAGATATAAATCCTACTGGGCTAGTTTGCTCATCCCCTACCTTTTCCCAATCTAGGTGACTATGAAGCTCAAGAGGAAGAGCAAGTCGAGGATGGGAATGCATCCGAGTGATGAGCGATTCAATTATGAGTCTAGTTATAGTAGTTTATTTTGAGAGTTAGAACATGTAGTAGGAAGTGAGGGGTAAATGTACTTTCCTTTTTATTGAGTCTAGTTCTGTTATCCCATAGTCTAAGATTTGTAACAGTTCCATTTGGAATACAATAAGTTGAGTTTTGAATACAATTTTTTATTGAGTTCATCAGTTGGGCCCTATTATGATGTTGTGTTGATATACATTTAGTGCATGCTAGCTAGAGGCTTATTTGTCGACTGTCCACGTCTCAGGATATTGATTCGAATTCTTCGACTAATATCTGCTGCGTAATTCTCGGGACGTGACAGTATAGTGGTATCAGAGCCTAGGAATATCAAATAGGATATGTCTCGGGAATAGGAGATACCTATGGAACCTAGGTCATGGAAATTTAATATATTACCTGGAGAGAATGGGTAGAGACTGGGAATATGTAAGAAAAAAATTAAACACTCCTACCCATTGACTCTTATAATGTATCTAGAGACATTAATTGGTTTCCATCCTTTTCTCAGGAACCCTCATAACACTTTCCCTCAACTGCAATGGCTCGCAACCAGTGGCAAGCTATGCAAGACTCTGTGGCTGGACTTACTCAGGCCCTACAAAATGTAGTTCAGGCTGGAAATCAGGCTGCAGCTGCAAGGAATGGAGCCGGTGATCTGCACCAAAATTTTAGGAGTTTAAACCCTCCTCGTTTCTCTGGATCCCCTGACCCAGATGAAGCAGAAAATTGGCAAGAGGAGATCGAAAGGATTTTCCAATTAATGCAATGCACCAATAGGGAAAAAGTGGTACTGGCCACTTTCCAATTTACTAAAGATGCTCGAGCATGGTGGAAGGCCACCTCGGCCCACCTGCCAAACGTAGTTGAACTAGAGTGGGCCGGATTCCTGGAGATATTCCGGAGAAAGTATTTCTCTGAGAGAGTGAAGGAGAAGAAGGCAGCAGAGTTTGCTGCACTAAAACAAAAGAGCATGTCTGTGGCTGAGTATGAAGCTCAGTTCGCTCGCCTGGCAGTGTATGCCCCACATCTTATGGGCACAGAAAGGTTGAAGTCCAACCGTTTCATGGATGAACTCAGGCCCATGTTCATTGAAAGGCTCGGACCACACAACATTCAAACTTACACTGAGATGGTCCAAAGAGCTCAGCTAGTAGAAGACACCATGGCCAAAGTAGAGGGCATGAGGGGCAAGGACAACTCTAAGCCGGTCTTTGTCAAGAAGGGAGCACCTAATACTGTTCCAATGTTTTGTAGCAACAATAACAACTTTAACAGCAACAACAAGAGGCCAAATGCTGGAAGAGATGCGGCGGGAGACAAAAGAGTCAAAATGGAAGGTAGGCAGTTGGCCGAAAACTGCAAGTTTTATGATAAACCAGGACACCGAGCTGAGGAATGCTAGAAGAAGCTCGGGGCATGCTTGAGATGTGGTGGTCGGGACCACCGTATTCCGGATTGTCCTATGCTGAAGGACCAGCCAGGTAGAGCCCAGAATGTACCACGGCGTCAGGGACGCCTTAATACGGTCATAGAAGCTGACCTACCCGACGAAGGGGGTATGGTGGAAGGTACCATTTCCATACACTCTCAACCTGCATTTGTACTTATTGATACGGGAGCTGCATATTCATTTATTTCCACCACATTTGCTGCAACTCTACCTGTCAAACCTGTACCGTTGAAATCCAAGATACTGTAGCCTCTCCACTAGGCTCAGAATCTGAACTCACTCACTACTTGCCGAAATGTGAAACTATAATTGGAGGACACAATCTCCCTGCCGACCTTATCTGTTTAGACATGAAGGGTTATGATGCCATTCTGGGTGTCGATTGGCTAATTGAATATGATGCCGATGTAAACTGTCGCCATAGGAGGGTCACTTTTAAAAGATCAAACCTTCCAACTCTATCACTACTTGGCACCCGTTATCACAAACACCCTATCTTGATATCCTCCTTGAAGGCTTCTAAGCTGATCAACCAGGGTTGTGATGCTTTCATAGTTTCCGTCTTGGCTACTGAAAAGAAGAAACCGACCCTAGAAGACATTCCAATAGCCAGGGACTATCTTGATGTATTTCCGAGGAATTACCTGGTATACCACCTAAGCGGGAGGTAAACTTCACCATTGAGTTACTCCCTGGGGCAGCCCCTGTTTCAAAGGCCCCGTATCGCATGTCCCCTGTTGAATTGCAGGAGTTGAAGAGACAGATCCAAGAACTGCTAGATCAAGGTTTTATCAGGCCTAGTACATCCCCGTGGGGAGCGCCAGTACTATTCGTCAGGAAGAAGGACGGAACAATGATGCTATGCATTGATTACCATCAGCTGAACCAGTTGACAATAAAGAATAAGTATCCACTGCCCCGCATCGATGAGCTGTTTGACCAGATCTCTGGTGCACAATATTTCTCTAAGATAGATCTAAGATCTGGCTACCATCAACTAAGAATAAA
Organism: Colocasia esculenta; assembly: GCA_014218235.1. Lineage (NCBI taxonomy): Eukaryota > Viridiplantae > Streptophyta > Magnoliopsida > Alismatales > Araceae > Colocasia > Colocasia esculenta. The sequence goes on along the minus strand of CM024755.1, from coordinate 185,992,932 downwards.
GGAAGAGGATATTCACAAGTCTGCATTCCGAAGTAGATATGGTCACTACGAGTTCGTAGTCATGCCGTTTGGTCTAACCAATGCTCTAGCGGCCTTCATGAAACTTATGAACAATATTTATAGGCCCTACTTGGACCAGTGCATAGTGGTGTTCATTGATGACATCCTTATTTACTCCAAATCCAAAGAAGTACATGAGGAACACTTGAAGGTTGCTCTGCAAGTGCTCAGAGATAATCAACTCTATGCTAAACTTAGTAAGTGTGAATTCTGGATGGAGGAAGTATCTTTCCTTGGTCACATCATATCCAAGGAGGGAATCTCTATGGATTCATCTAAGGTGGAGGCGGTAAAGAACTGGGAAAGGCCGACAACTGTGTCGGAGATTAGAAGCTTTCTGGGGTTAGCCGGTTATTATTGTCGCTTCATTAGAGATTTCTTAAGGATAGCTGTACCAATGACCAGGCTTACCAGGAAGGAGAATCCATTCGCATGGACTGATGAATGTGAAGAAAGTTTCAGGGCATTGAAAGAACACCTTACCTCAGCACCCGTACTAACCCTGCCAGTTGCTGGGGGTAGTTTTGAAGTATACACCGATGCATCCGGGATCGGCCTTGGTTGTGTGCTGATGCAAGAAGGGAAAGTTATATGCTACGCGTCCAGACAATTGAAGAAGCACGAGGACAATTATCTCGTACATGATCTGGAGCTAGCTGCTGTGGTCTTCGCCTTGAAGATATGGCGTCATTATCTATATGGTGAGAAATTGATTGTGTTTTCTGACCATAAAAGCTTGAAGTATCTGTTTTCTCAGCAGGACTTGAATATGAGGCAGCAGAGGTGGTTGGAGTATCTCAAAGACTTTGACTTCACGATCCAATATCATTCGGGAAAAGCAAATGTTGTGGCAGATGCTCTAAGTAGAAAGCCAATGATCACATTGTCAAGTTTAATGGTAGAAGAATGGAAGTTATTAGAAGACTTTGCCAAGTTAAATATTGATGCTGACATCAAAGAGAAGGGATGCTTTGTTGCTAGTGTTAGAGCACAACCCACACTATTGGAGGACATCACAACACTCTAAGACAATGACCCTGTACTTGTGGAGATTAAGGCTAATCTGGACCAGAGGCCGGATTTCTCATTAACTGAAGATGGAAGTCTATTGTTCGGGATCGAGTCTGTGTACCCGACCATGCAGAGACAAAGAAAATGATTATGGACGAGGCTCACAAGACCAGATATACTATTCATCCTAGAACTACCAAAATGTATCAAGATTTGAAAAGAAGCTTCTGGTGGCCTAATATGAAGAGAGAGGTGGCGGAATATGTCGCCCGATGCTTAACATGTCAAAGGGTCAAGGCAGAACACTTGCGACCCGCAGGTAAACTCAAACCCCTAGAAATTCCGGCATGGAAATGGGAAGGTATAGGGATGGACTTTATTTTCGGACTACCCAAATCTAGAGGTGGATTTGATGGTATCTGGGTTATAGTCGACCGCTTAACTAAGTCAGCTCACTTCTTGCCAGTGAAGAATAAGTGGTCAGTAGACGTTCTGGCTGCATTGTATGTGAAGGAAATAGTCAGATTACATGGAGTACCGATGTCTATAGTGTCTGATAGAGACCCTAGGTTTACATCCCACTTTTGGAAAGGACTGCATTACTCCTTGGGATCTAAACTAAACTTTAGCACGGCTTTCCATCCACAAACGATGGACAGACGGAGAGAACCAACCAGGTGATTGAAGATATGCTCATAGCATGTGTCCTAGATTTTGGAGGTAGTTGGCACGAACACTTACCTCATGTGGAGTTCGCCTACAATAATAGCTATCAAGCTAGCATTTAGATGGCACCGTTTGAAGCACTTTATGGCAGAAGTTGCCGATCTCCAATATGCTGGTATGAAGTTGGCGAAAAACAAATCTTAGGACCAGAGATGATAAGGGAAACCACAGAGAAGGTAAAGCTTATTAGGGAAAGAATGGCAGTGGCGCAGCAAAGACAAAAGGCATATGCAGATAATAGAAGAAGAGACCTGGAGTTTCAGGTGGGTGAACATGTATTCTTGAAAGTGTCTCCAGGCCGTGGGATCACGTTTTGGCATTAAAGGCAAGTTGTCACCATGGTTTGTCAGGCCTTTCAAAATCCTTGAAAGAGTCGGCGAGGTGGCATATCGTCTCGCTTTACCACCACAAATGGATGGAATACACAATGTGTTCCACATATCCATGTTGAAAAAGTATGTACGAGATCCATGGCATGTCATAGAATACGAGCTTCTGGAGTTCAACAAAGACAGAACATATCAAGAGAAGCCAATTAAGATCGTGGACCGAGAACTGCGCCAACTAAGGAACAAGGTTATCCCACTAGTAAGGGTTAGATGGAATCAACGCATGGATGAGGACGACACGTGGGAAACCGAGGAAGCAATGCGTAAAAGATTCCCGGAGCTATTCATAAGTAAGTACACCTCACTTGTACAATAACTTGCTATACATGAATTGGGGACCAAAATCTCTAAAGTGGGGGAGGGTGTAGCACCCCGGAAATTTTAGTTATATAAAGAATTCAAATAAAAGGAAATAAATAATTTCCAAGTATGTAAAACATACGCATCATTATCGTACGTGCTATAACAAGTCGGAAAACCGTTAACAAGGAAATACGACGCAATCAAAATTTAAATAAAAGTGTTGGAGGGACTTCCAACATTATATATTAATGACCCAATATCATAATTGGGTCAATGGACATCATTTGGCCAATAATCAAATAAAGCTAGAAAATGCAGGGAAAATTCGTAACTCTAAATAGGCTGAAATTAGAAAGAGGCAAATTGAGTTAAATTGGGATGCAATCATGCATTCTCGGCAACCCAAATTCGTGCCTATCTATGGTCGGAGGTTTCCTAAAGCCTCACACACTCTATGGGAGGAAGAAATCGTCCCTAAATAGGAAACTAACATGTCAAAACCGCAACCTGGCTTTCCTAGTCATAATAGGACTCCTAAAACACCATGGTTGCTTAAATACTCTTCACCAAACCCTAGGAACGAGTTTTAGAACTTGCTGGGGTCGTGTGGAGAATTTTGGTGGCTGGGGAGCAGGAGATCATCCACACCAAGCCATTCTTTTTCCCCGTTGTGTCTGCTGCGACCTGCACAGACCATCATCTTGGGGTCGAGCTAAGGTAGGCCAAACCTAAACCAACCTTGTAAGGCTTATACCCCTGGAAATAGGGTCAAGTCTATGTTCTAACCCAAGTGGAATGTTCAAATTCCATGCAGTATACACGGAGCAGTAAGTGTTCTCCTCCAAGTGGTCTGAACACGGGTTTTCTGGAAAATGAGACTTCTTCAACCCATAAGGTAGTTTCTCAGGACAAACCTTAATATCATATACCAATGTGTAGAACATCAAGTTAACTTTCGTTTCCCACTAGTTTCATCAAATTCTAATGAGTATATTTCTAGTTATAAGTGTTCTTCCAAAGTCGCACACTGTTAGGGCTTCTCCCATTCTTCTTATTATGCACATGATTTGAGACCGAATTTGTCTAAATGTCCTTCACGAAAGTTTTTCTAATTGAAGTCATGATAATCTTTTATGTTGGACATTTTATCCAAAAGTCCTTGGTTAGAGAGTTATAGGCATGGGAAGAGAGTCACTGCATGATACTGTGATTTCGGGCTACACTTGATTTTATTCTTCACATGTTTTCTGGGCATTCGAGACTGAATTAGATCAAACCCCCAACATCAAAGTTCTTCTACTAGTTGTCCTCGTCATCTTTCATGTTGAACGTTTTGTTTAAATGTCATTTTTTAGAGAGTTATAAGAGGTATAAGTAAATCCTGCATGAGACGTGTTTTCGGGTTACCCTAGACCTGTAAGTTTTTTCTGGAAGGGCACTAGTGTCGACACTACCTGAGCTAGTGTCGACACACTGTCCCAAAACAGCCCAGAAGGTGTTCTGGGAAGGTCTCTAGTGTCGACACTACCTGATCTAGTGTCGACACACTGTCCCAGTTTGACCCAGAAAGTTTCTGGGAGCTGATCTAGTGTCGACACACTGTCCCATGTTGGCCAGAAGGTTTTCTGGAACCTGTCTCTAGTGTCAACACTACTTGAACTAGTGTCGACACTACTTGACCAGTTCTTCATGTTTTTGCTTTGTGTTCAAAGTATGGTGTCGACACCAATATGGGTTGTGTCGACACTACCTTTGCAAAATATTGCCTGTCTTGGGTCTGTTCATTACATAATGTCTATTTAATCGCTAAAAGTGTTTAACCCATTGAAAAATCCTTAATTACATGAATATTATTCTAATTTCTTTCTTAATGAAATGATCATACATGAAACTTGTGATTCACTCTTGTTACCATTCTAGCTTGATTTAAATAATGAATATTATCTTAAAATCTTGTAAACCCACATGTAGGTAAATGCATTGTTCACTGCATGACATCATGTTAAGTCTTTTCCGAGAGTTTGAGACCGACGGTTTGTGAATTGACCTGCGTACATCCCTACACACTTTACATCAAGGGCGTGCACTTCCTTTCTCTTCTTGTTCTCGTGAGCATGAATTACAATCTAGACTAAAGCCATTAATGTAAATATTGAACTAAATTATAAATCATACCGTTCAGCTGCCGAATTTATCTCTTGACCATTGTCCTTATGGAATCATGTTCAATTTAATTATTTATTTCTTCTCATCATCATCATGAACATGACATTACACATGCTACATTTTGAAACTCTCATTGGCCATTATTTATGACTGTGGGTATCTACATTTAAAATTTTACATGAGATGGCTGACAGGGCACGGCGTGTGTCCAAGGGCTTCAGTCTAGCCCCAATGACGGCGAGTCATAAATATACTGTTAACCATGGGGTATAATGATTACTAGCGTTGCATCTGCATTGGGAGTACTTTCTTGCTTGTTGAATGATAGATACATAACCACATACACGTGACCTGTGTGTATTCTTGGTGGATCTTTCCTTGGTGTACATTAGTGTCTACGTGCCTGATTAGTATTACTTGATCGTGCTTGTGCAATCTTGCTTGCTTGCTTGCGTGATATGGCCATCCTGCATTTATTGCAACTAGTGATATCTTGTTTTCTTGAAAACTATTGACATCAAGTGAAATCTTGCGTGCTTGTACAAAGTGATCTATTGCTAGTTCTTTCTTGTCATCTTGTTCAAAAATCTTATTCTATCTTGTTCACTCTATCCAGCTTGTTTTATATATCATGTTTTAATGAGTTTTATTCGTACTTGCATATCATTCATCGTACTTGCCTAGTTCTAAAATGTTAATCACTTATACTATTGCCTGCACATTGAGATATAAATCCTACTGGGCTAGTTTGCTCATCCCCTACCTTTTCCCAATCTAGGTGACTATGAAGCTCAAGAGGAAGAGCAAGTCGAGGATGGGAATGCATCCGAGTGATGAGCGATTCAATTATGAGTCTAGTTATAGTAGTTTATTTTGAGAGTTAGAACATGTAGTAGGAAAAGAGGGGTAAATGTACTTTCCTTTTTATTGAGTCTAGTTCTGTTATCACATAGTCTAAGAGTTGTAACAGTTCCATTTGGAATACAATAAGTTGAGTTTTGAATACAATTTTTTATTGAGTTCATCAGTTGGGCCCTATTATGATGTTGTGTTGATATACATTTAGTGCATGCTAGCTAGAGGCTTATTTGTCGACTGTCCACGTCTCGAGATATCGATTCGAATTCTTCGACTAATATCCGCTGCGTAATTCTCGGGACGTGACACACTGCACACGTGTTACTACTATCATTTTGATTGCATTGTACATATCATGTTCATACCTTCTAGCTTTTAAACTGTTAATACTTATATCATTTCTGGAAGATGTAAATCCTACTAGGCGAGTGCGCTCATTACCTACTTTCCAACATTTCAGGTGAACAGGACATTGATGACGTAGAAAACCAAGACTACACTAGGGATGAACAGGAGTGAAGAGCGTTCCCATCAAAGTCTTGATATCTTAGTGTCTTAGTGTTATAGTCTGAGAATGAGTGTACTAGATATTTGTAGTAGGAGTGAGGATAGTATGTACTTTTCCCTTTTTATTGAGTCTTAGTCTTATAGCTCGAATTGAGTTGAAATATGTACTAGTTCTCATTTTGAAATGAAATAAAGAGTTTGAGTTTTATTATGAGCACAAATAGTTGTGTATATGTGATTGCTCGCTAGAGGCTTATTTTCTGACTGTTCATGTCTCAACGATCATCTAATAATTCTTCCGTTGTGACGTTCTGGGACGTGACAAAGTGAAATCGATGTTGAAATGTAATCGATGTTGAAACAATAATCGATGTTTAAGTCAAGTCGATGTTGAAATGTAATCGATGTTCAGGTGAAATCGATGTTGAAACATAATCAATGTAAATGTAATCGATGTTGAAACATATTCAATGTTTAAGTAGACTGTAATCGATGTTTAAGTAGAATCGATGTGTTTTTTAAACCAGTAGTCGATGTGAACTTGCAACTGTAGTCAATGTAGATTTAGATAAATCATATGCATTTGACTTCTAATTTAAATGAGTGTAACCAACTTACAGAATTTATTTTATTTGATACCTGTTGACAAACTTCAGAAAAATATGTTAGGAAAATATTTCCATGGTTTTGTTTATCACCAAAATATACATATCTATAGAGATAGGTTGTTCATCACATCTAACATAATCCAGAAATATATTTCGCATGAGGGTTTGTTGACATATGATGAGAGTGTGTCGACCTGAGGTTCAAGCTGTGTCGACACAAGATGAGAGCGTGTTGACCTGTGAGAACAAGAAATCAAGAGTTTGTTGAAAGAGAATAGAGAAAATCTTTAGCATGATAAAGATGACTTTATTATCAGTTTTTTAGGGATTTTTAATGTAACTTCGCGTGCTTTTCGGACCCTTATGGATCATGTGTGTAATGGTTGTGAAGGACATTGTGAGGCCAATGTGGTTTGGACGTGTGGTGTGTGCAGGTGTGGTGCAGGTTTGGTCCTGAGATAAAATAGGACCTGCTGCAGTTCAGTAGGGGTTGACGGCCAGGTGTGGTCGTTGACTGATTGGCGTCTATGTATATTGACGTTTACTATATGAACTTGGCAACAAGGGATATGGACGTCTAACCTTGGCGGTCTGATTGGCGACAGCCTTGTTGACGCCAACCTGTGTGAACTGCAGAATATAGGTATACCCGAGGGTAGTTCCCTCACTCCATTCTCCCTCTCCCTTGCCCTATTTTCATGCCCCTTGCTTCCCCACTACTTCCAATAGTTGTATAAGGTTAATTGGAGGATCGTGGAACGTGAGGTGGTGACGAATCGGCCAAGGAAACGTCGGACCGTGGTGTAATTGCTGTAGGAGCTCGCGGAGGGTTCGGTGTGGATCAGGAGAATTTAGGAGGTTTAAGTGTGTATTAAGGTAGGAGACGATCCGTTTAGTTCATTCTAATCGCCTTAATGTGTTCTAAAAGCATGAAATGACGTGATAATCACGTTTCTGGGAAGGAAGTGTTTCATGCGGGGTAAATGGGTGGTTTGAGCAATTTGAAGAATGAAACATGTTGTTTCAGTTTGATTGGAATGCATGCATGTTAGAGGAAGTGTTTCCTTGTGTTTTCCCACAGGTTTTAGGGCCGAGGACACTTGTGGAGTTGGCCTAGGGTTTCTGTGAGAACTGGTAGCTGAGGAGCTTGGCGTCAACATCGATTGACGCCAGGTTCTTTAGTTGGGAACTAGACAGCCAGATCCCTTGCCGTCTATATTCCATCGACGGCAGTCGATGTTGCCGCTAGCATGTGTTTATTTAAATATTGCTATACAGAATGTTTATCAGTAATAAACGGTGTGTTAGTATTTATGGTGCACTGGGTGCACGTGGTTGCTGTAACTAGCATACAGGGTATGCAGTTAGCTAGTACTTTACGTGTTTACGTGGTGTTCACGTGTAGTGGACTACTAGTGCATGTGGTTTACGTGAGTCTTCACGTGGTTTGTGTGACGTGCACCTGGTTTTGTGTACGTGGCAAGTAGTACGACGCCTACCGTGGTTACCTCTCCAGTTGGGTGCCCTAGGTTCTTTGTGAGCCAGGCTGTTAGCTCGGGGCTTTGTCTCGGTACTTGTGTTGTACCGTCGAGGTCTGTGTCGTCTGACCTGGACACCCTCACTCCTGTGTTTGAGTTGTACGTCCGACTGAGGGAAAGACAACAGTGGGACAGTGACTTCCGTACTTGTCTTTTAGTCACTTGTAGCGCGCTCGTAGTTGGGGGTACGGACACCAGTAGTCGACACTGGTCCCCAGCTAGTCCTTTTCCAGTGCCTCACTCTAGCGAGCCCAGGCCAGGGTCTCTAGAGGTGCCAGGCATGGGCCTGTGACCGTGTGGTCCGCAGGTGGTGGTGTTTAGTTGGTCTCCACAGTTACTTGACCTTTTCACGTGGAGCGGCAGCTGGACCTTTCGTCCGTGGCTGCGAGACTGAGAGGTAGACCTGTGTTAGCTTGTCTGAGTCAGTCTCTGGTGTCGCGAACCAGTTCACGTGACTCGTGTTGGCTATCTCTACTTTAGCTCGTACACTTGTACTAGTTTACCGTTTAATTATTACAGTTGTTTTAGTAGTCGGTAGACGGTGAGTACTTTTACAGCTTTCATATCTTGCTTAGCTGTTCTATAAATTGTTGGTACTGTTTACTGCTTTGTACCTATGGTTTTGGTTTGCTCGATTTTGGGGGAGTTCCCTACTGAGCCAGTGACTAGCGAGGCTCACCCCTACCCCCACAGGTGAGAGCGAGGAGGACGTTTCTCGACCGTCGTCCAGTTCAGAGCCGCGTCGTAGCGGTGCAGGGTCAGTACCTTCAGCAGTGTAGTAGCAGCAATGTAGTCTCAGTAGTAGTGCAGTGTAGCAGTAATAATGTAGCTAGTTGTTTATTTTCTTCAGTTGTACCTTGGGGTATGCCCCAAGCTCTTGTACTTTCTTTCAATTTTGTGGAAATATGGCTATGTAAACTTGTGAAATATATATATGTAATGGTGTGTTCCTTTGTGTTTACACGGACTGTGGTTTGGTATCCCTTGCGAGGCTTCGGCCCGTTTGCGGGAGGCGGACTCGGATCAAGTACGTTATCGATTTAACAGGCTTGGCCGAGGCGTTCCACCACAGTTGGTATCAGAGCTCAGTCCGTGTTAATATAAGGGAACTAGAAAGATACATAGCCTTATTTCGGTCTGTGTACACTGTTGGTAGGGTCCCTGGTTTCTGATAATTTGTTGTTTTGTTTTGTTTGATATGTTGTTTATGTAGAAGTTTGAAATGACTGATAGAAGAGATTGGGGTGGTGGAGGAGATGATCCAGAGGAGAGTACTCAGCGTATGATAGAGAGAATCTAGGGGAGCCTCACTGATATCTAAAGGAGGATGGATCAGCAGGCGTCGGTACCACCGGTTGCAGTGCCACTTGGGGATGGAGAGACTGTACCTATAGCTCCAGTTCCGCCATCGCCAGGAGTAGATGTGCCTTTTATAGCACCTGTGACACCACCACCACCAATGTTATTAGCAGAGGAACCAGTGATGCAAGTTGAAAATTTCTGAGATTGCAGCCGCCTACTTACTCAGGAGGGCCGAATCCAGATACATCGGACACTGGGTCCATGAGATTGAAAGAGTCTTTGCGACTATGAGATGTTCGACAGCAGATAAAGTCGTGTTAGCTGCTTATCAGTTGAGGGGTTTTGCATTAGAATGGTGGCGATTGAAGATGCAGACCACCTTCGTAGGTAGGACAGAAGAGGCTATCACTTGGTCGGAATTTCTTGATGTATTTAACAATACATTCTTCCCGATTCAAGTGCAGCAAGTGAAGAGAGAGCAGTTTTGGACACTCCAGCAAGGTAACTCTTCAGTTTTAGAGTACCAGATGCGGTTTATGGCCCTTAGTCGGTATGCGCCTTATGTAGTATCAGATAATAATATGATGGTTGAGTATTTCATTAGAGGTTTGAGAGTAGAGTTGCAAGATGCAATAGTACCTCTCATGTGTAAGACAGTGGAAGAAGCAACCCAGAGAGCAGCTACATTGGAGAGGTCTATTCGGACTCGTCAGGTGGGCGAGTCAGGCTCAGGTAGTTTTCGGCTACCGTAGCAGTCAGTAGGTGCGAGTAAAGGTAAAGCACCAGCAGGACCTTCTTCATCAGGCTTTGGTAAATGGAGTCAGAAATTGAAGCAAGCATTTAAAGGCAAAGGAAGAGGATGGGGAGGTCGACAGTAATTTCAGCAAGGTCGTGGTAGACCAGAGGTGGAAGAGTCGTAGCAGAGCACTGCCAGGCAGCCCATTATTCCACCAGGGTATAGATGTTATAATTGCAATCAGTCGGGGCATTTGATCCACAATTTCCCCTATCCGAGAGAGTATGGGTATGGAAGAGGTGTGCAGCAACAGCAGCCTCAGCAGTCTCAGCAGCCACAGGCAAGTCGTGGCAGAGGAGTACCGTAGTAGCGAGGAAGAGGCCGAGTTATGGCTATCACCCAAGCCCAGGCGGAGGCATCAAATATGATAGAAGGTACTTTACCTCTTTATGACTATTCAGCAAGAGTTTTATTTGATTTGGGTGCTTCTCATTCATTCATTTCCGAAGAATTTCTAGATTGTATGGCTCATCCTTTAGAGGAAAAGTCTTGTGAGTTAGTAGTGGAGGTTCCCTCGGGTGAGTTCCTGCTCACTTCGAGCTATATAGATGAAGCTCTTGTTATGATTGAAGGGAACCAGATGCCGGGTCGGTTGTATGCCTTGCAGTTGACAGATTATGATATTATTTTGGGTATGGATTGGCTTGAGACTTATGGAGCAATGCTAGATTGCAGAAAGAAAAGGATCAGGTTTTGTCATCCTAATGGTGCAGTATTTGAATATCAAGGTATGCCTTTCTATACCTCTAAGTTTCTAATTTCTGCAATTAGAGCTAAAAAGTTGATAATGCTGGATGTGTGGCCTATTTAGCCTCGGTAAGTCTGGTAGAAGCTAGTCAGTCAGTGGAAGCAGTTCCCGTGGTTAGAGAATTTGCTGATGTTTTTCCTGAAGATTTGCCTGGTTTAGCTCTACATAGAGAGGTGGACTTTACCATTGAGTTGCTGCCAGGTACCATGCCGATCTCTAAAGCTCCATATTGGATGGCACCAACAGAACTTAAGAATTGAAAAAGCAATTAGAAGAGCTGTTGCAGAAAGGGTTTATTAGACCAAGTCAATCCATGTGGGGAGCTTCAGTATTATTTGTGAAAAAGAAAGATGGAAGTTTTCGTATGTGTATTGATTATAGAAAGTTGAATGATGTGACCATTAAGAATAAGTACCCGTTGCCGAGGATAGATGATCTGTTGATCAGTTGCAATCAGCAAAGGTATTTTCTAAAATTGATTTAAGGTCCGGGTACCATCAGTTAAGAATTAAAGAGGAGGATATAGATAAAATAGCTTTTAGAACCAGATATGGTCACTATGAATTTGTAGTTATGCCATTGGGTTGACCAATGCTCCTGCAGGTTTTATGGATCTGATGAATAGAATTTTTCATCCGTATTTAGACCATTTATTGTGGTCTTTATTGATGATATTTTGATTTATTTAGCATCTGAAGAGGAGCATGCAGCTCATTTGAGGTTTACTCTGCAGTTGTTAAGGGATAACTAGTTGTTTGCCAAATTCAATAAGTGTGAATTTTGGTTAAAAGAAATTCAATTTCTGGGTCATGTTATCTCAGCCAAAGGAGTAGCAGTAGACCCGAGTAAAGTGGAAGCAGTGATGAAATGGGAAGTGCCTAAGACAATTACTGAGATTAGAAGTTTTCTGGGATTGGCAGGTTATTATAGGCGCTTTATACAAGATTTTACTAAGATTGCGGAACCTATGACCAAATTGACTAGGAAAGGTGTGCCTTTTGTATGGTCCGGTGAATGTCAGAAAAGTTTTATGGAGTTGAAGAAAGGCTTACAACAGCACCCATATTGACATTACCGGCAGGAAGTGGTGGATTTGTGGTATATGCAAATGCTTCAAAGAGAGGACTTGGCGCAGTGCTGATGCAGTATGACAAAGTGATAGCTTATGCGTCCAGCAATTGAAGCGGCAGAGGAGAATTACCCCACTCATGATTTGGAATTGGCAGCAGTTGTATTTGCCTTGAAAATGTGGAGGCATTATCTGTATGGCGAGAGATTTGAGATCTTTACAGATCATAAAATTTTGAAGTATATCTTCTCGCAGAAGGATTTAAATCTTCGTCAGCGTAGATGGATTAAATATTTAAAAGATTATGATTTCAGTTTGGCTTACCATCCGGGTAAGGCCAATGTTGTAGCAGATGCCTTGAGCAGAAAGGCATATATAAATCTGTTGATGATCAAAGAATGGAAGTTGTATGAAGAGATAGTGGAGAACTCCTTGTATGTGCCCAGTAGTCAGCGACGGGCAGTACTAGCTGCTAGTGCTGTAGAGCCATCCTTGTATTGGCAGATTGTTGAGGCTCAGAGAGCAGATGTAAGTTTAGCTGAGATTGTAAAAATGGAAGGAGTTACCATTGATGATAATGTGTGATTAGGCTTAGAGGCAGGTTGTTTGTTCCAGCAGAAAGAGAAGTAAAGCAGCGAGTGTTGGAAGAGGCCATAAATCTAGGTACACTATCCATCGGGTAGTAGTACTAAAATGTACCACGATTTGAGAAGCATTTCTGGTGGCCTCATATGAAAAAGGAAATAGCAGAATTTGTTGAAAGATGTGCTATCTGTCAACAGATTAAAGCAGAACATCAGAAGCCTGGAGGTTTATTGCAACCGTTGCCCATTCCACAGTGGAAATGAGATGATATTGCCATGGACTTTGTGGCAGGTTTACCAAGATCGGGTCCGGACATAATGGAATATGGGTATTTGTTGACAGATTAACTAAGGTATGCAGAATAGTGGCAGTAAGTATGTCTTGGACAATGGATAAATTAGCAAAAGTTTATGTCGAAAGAATTGTTCCATTGCATGGTATTCCAAAGACTATTGTGTCTGACAGAGATCCAAGATTTACTTCTGGTTTTTGGAGAAGTCTGCAGAGAGTAATTGGTACTGAGCTGAGATATAGCTCCGCTTATCATCCCCAGACAGATGGTCAGACAGAGAGGACTATCTAGACGATTGAAGATATATGTGGGCTTGTTGTTTAGTTGGGGAGGTAACTAGGAGCATCATTTAGGAATGGTTGAGTTTGCCTATAATAATAGTTATCATACCAGTCTTGGGATGGCACCGTATGAAGCTTTATATGGAAGGCCATGTAGAACCCCATTGAACTGGCATGAAGTGGGAGAAAGGCAATTAGTGGGTCCTGAATTGATTCAGCAAACCACAGAAGTAATGAAGCTTATTAAGGAAAAATTACAGGCAGCTCAAAGTAGGCAAAAGACTTATGCAGATATCCGAAGGAGATCACTTCAGTTAAGGTGGGAGATTTTGTTCTTAAGAGTTTCCCCGAGTAAAGGTATTATGAGATTTGGTAAGACTAGAAAATTAAGCCCAAGGTATGTAAGACCTTCCAAGTGATTGAGAGAATTGGGGAAACAGCTTATAGACTGGATTTGCCAGTAGATTTTGCGGATGTTCATGATATATTTCATGTTTCTATGTTAAGAAAGTGTATTGAAGATCCAGCTCAGATAATCAGTTATCAAGGTGGTGACCTGAGGCCGAATATGACTATGCCAGAGTATCTGGTGCAGATCACAGATCGAAAGATAAAGAAGCTGAGAAATAAAGAAATTGAATTAGTTAAAGTGAGATGGGAAAATAGGTTGGGTGGTGAGGATACCTGGGAGTTAGCCGAGGAGATGGCTAAAGGGTATCCCTATCTGTTTGAATAAGCTTTTGTATTTATTTTTAGATGATAGTACTTGTAAAGGTGTGTATGTTTAAGTTGTTTAAGTTTGGGTGTGTTATGAATTTCGAGGTCGAAATTTTCTTTTTAGATGATAGTAATGTAACGTCGCGTGCTTTTCGGACCCTTATGGATCATGGTGTAATGGTTGTGAAGGCCATTGTGAGGCCAATGTGGTTTGGACGTGTGGTGTGTGCAGGTGTGGTGCAGGTTTGGTCCTGAGATAAAATAGGACCTGCTGCAGTTCAGTAGGGGTTGACGGCCAAGTGTGGTCGTTGACTGATTGGCGTCTATGTATATTGACGTTTACTATATGAACTTGGCGACAAGGGATATAGATGTCTAACCTTGGTGGTCTGATTGGCGACAGCCTTGTTGACGCCAACCTGTGCGACCTGCAGAATATAGGTCTACCCGAGGGCAGTTCCCTCACTCCATTCTCCCTCTCCCTTGCCCTGTTTTCATGCCCCTTGCTTCCCCACTACTTCCAATAGTTGTATAAGGTTAATTGGAGGATCGTGGAACGTGAGGTGGTGACGAATCGGCCAGGAAACGCCGAACCATGGTGTAATTGCCGTAGGAGCTCGCGGAGGGTTCGGTGTGGATCGAGAGAATTTAGGAGGTTTAAGTGCGTATTGAGGTAGGGGACGATCCCTTTAGTTCATTCTAATCGCCTTAATGTTTTTGAAAGCATAAAATGACATGATAATCACGTTTTGGGAAGGAAGTGTTTCATGCGGGGTAAATGGGTGGTTTGAGCAATTGAAGAATGAAACATGTTGTTTCAGTTTGATTGGAATGCATACATTAGAGGAAGTGTTTCCTCGTGTTTTTCCGCAGGTTTTAGGGCCGAGGACACTTGTGGAGTCGGCCTAGGGTTTCTTTGAGAACTGGTAGCGAGGAGCTTGGCGTCAACATCGATTGACGCCAGGTTCTTCAGCTGGGAACTAGACGGCCAGGTCCCTTGCCGTCTATATTCCATCGACAGCAGTCGATGTTGCCGCTAGCATGTGTTTATTTAAATATTGCCATACAGAATGTTTATCAGTAAAAACGGTGTGTTAGTATTGTGGTGCACTGGGTGCACGTGGTTGCTGTAACTAGCATACAGGGTATGCAGTTAGCTAGTACTTTACGTGTTTACGTGGTGTTCACGTGTAGTGGACTACTAGTGCATGTGGTTTACGTGAGTCTTCACGTGGTTTGTGTGACGTGCACCTGGTTTTGTGTACGTGGCAAGTAGTACGACGCCTACCGTGGTTACCTCTCCAGTTGGGTGCCCTAGGTTCTTTGTGAGCCAGGCTGTTAGCTCGGGGCTTTGTCTCGGTACTTGTGTTGTACCGTCGAGGTCTGTGTCGTCTGACCTGGACACCCTCACTCCTGTGTTTGAGTTGTACGTCCGACTGAGGGAAAGACAACAGTGGGACAGTGACTTCCGTACTTGTCTTTTAGTCACTTGTAGCGCGCTCGTAGTTGGGGGTACGGACACCAGTAGTCGACACTGGTCCCCAGCTAGTCCTTTTCCAGTGCCTCACTCTAGCGAGCCCAGGCCAGGGTCTCTAGAGGAGCCAGGCATGGGCCTGTGACCGTGTGGTCCGCAGGTGGTGGTGTTAGTTGGTCTCCACAGTTACTTGACCTTTTCACGTGGAGCGGCAGTTGGACCTTTCGTCCGTGGCTGCGAGACTGAGAGGTAGACCTGTGTTAGTGTCCGAGTCAGTCTCTGGTGTCGCGAACCAGTTCACTTGACTCGTGTTTGGCTGTCTCTACTTTAGCTCGTACACTTGTACTGGTTTGTCGTTTAATTATTACAGTTGTTTTAGTAGTCGGCAGACGGTGAGTACTTTTATAGCTTTCATATCCTGCTTAGTTGTTCTATAAATTGTTGGTACTGTTTACTGCTTTTGTACCTATGGTTTTGGTTTGCTCGGTTTTGGTGGAGTTCTCTACTGAGCCAGTGACTAGCGAGGCTCACCCCTACCCCCACAGGTGAGAGCGAGGAGGATGTTTCTCGACCGTCGTCCAGTTCAGAGCCGCGTCGTAGCGGTGCAGGGTTAGTACCTCCAGCAATGTAGTAGCAGTAGTGTAGTCTCAGTAGTAGTGCAGTGTAGCAGTAATAATGTAGCTAGTTGTTTATTTTCTTCAGTTGTACCTCAGGGTATGCCCCAGGCTCTTGTACTTTCTTTCAATTTTGTGGAAATGGCTATGTAAACTTGTGAAATATATATATGAAATGGTGTGTTCCTTTGTGTTTACACGGACTGTGGTTTGGTATCCCTTACGAGGCTTCGGCCTGTTCGCGAGAGGCGGACTCGGATCAAGTACGTTATCGGTTTAACAGGCTTGGCCGAGGCGTTCCGCCACATTTAATATGTTACAGAGATCACTTTCAAATTCTTTTCATCTTCTCTTTTTCAAGTTTAATGGTTTGAAAAATTTTAAGTCAATGTTTAACCATTTAGAGATCTGAAAAACCTGAGGCAAATTTAATAGAATTAAAAGACTCTCTTCTGTATCAAACCATTCTTTTAGTCCTTACTTAGCAATTGCAAAATAATTCCTCCAGGATAAATTCTAACTAGTATTGAAGTTAAACATTCTAGAGAATCCGAATTAGGCAAGGTGTTAACCAATTTTTGTTTATTGTAGCAAGGGTAATGAGCAGTCAGATATAGTACCTCTTTTTCACACAAGTACACATGCTTTTTACACACTAGAGCCCTGGTTACTTGAGAGTACTAATCATTATGCCTCAAGTGGTTGATGTAAACTTTTTGACATGAAAATATACGTTTATCAGACGCCAATATTCCCAGTTACTTAGTTAACATATAATTTGAACATTTTTTATTTAACCCCTTAGAACAGAGATAGCAAGACACCTCATGACATACATTGCACATCGCTTTTGTGAAGGTTTGCAGTTTCTCAGTATTCAAGCCATTGCTCTGTCAAGAGAATAATAATGACCATTGGATACTCTCTCAACCTTTCTCAAATTATCAAAGAGATGTTTAAGGACAATATTGAATTTGATATTTTTCAACCAAAGAAATCAAATTACTCTTGAATTTCAAAGAATAAAATAATGTGAACTTGAAGAATATTTTAAGGCTATTAAATATGCACTATGGTTGACTTCATAAGATTTAATGATCAAGTTTTGAACGTAAAAAAAAAAAATCCAAACCACTAAATTTTTTGGGTCTAATGTAAGAAAAATCAGTGAATTTTTTAACTCCCTCTGAATTATTGATTTAGTCAAATCCATCAAATTAAAGACATTTTCTTCTTGACATGAAATGATATCAAATGAACATGTCTGCCAGGATTTTGAAAGATTAGATGTCAATCAAGGAAGGGGTCTGTCGACACATGATCCTCTGTGTGTCAACATAGGGTGTTAAAAAAAATAGTCTCAATCTCAAAGCAATGAATTGGTGTCGACACAACACCAAATGTGTGTCGACATGATTCTGAGCAAAATCAACTAATTAGACCTTTTTCAAATCACACAATCACATTTCTTATCAAATCTTACCAATTGTGCTTTGTGTTCCATAATAACTTCTGAATTGACACTTTTGCCTCTATTTCAAACACAATCACTCCCCTCAATATGTGTATGAATCAAATGAATGTTGTGCAGATGATATACACAAGATTATGCACACATAAGGTCATGGAAATGTACAAACAAAAACATTTCAGTAATTTATTCAAGATAGAAGTTCAAGTTTTATTATTGCATTTTGCAAATGCCAATTTCTCTTCTTAGTGTAGTGAATCTGACTTCAGCCAGAGGTTTTATGAAAATATCAACCAATTGTTTTTCTATTGGTATAAAATTTAATTCAATATTTTTGTTGGCAACTTCATCTCTTAGAAAATGATTTATTATTTCAATGTGCTTAGTTCTTGAATGTTGAACTGGGTTAGAGAGATTGATAGCACTTGTGTTGTCACATAGGATAGGTGTGCATCCAATATTAAGATTGTAATCAAACAACTGACTTTTGATCTACACACTTGAGCTGCACAGCTCCCTAAAACAACATATTCTGCCTTTGCAGTGGAGAGAGCAATTGAGTGTTGCTTCTTGGATGCCCATGATACCATGCACCCTCCTAGGAATTGACAAAATCCACTTGTTCTTCCTATCAATTTTACACCCAGCGTAATCAGCATCAGAGTAGAAAATTAAATCAATGTTGCAACCAGCTGGATACCATAAACCCAAATCAAATGAGCTGGAAAGATATCTAAAGATTCTTTTGATTGCAAGTAAGTGACTTTCTCTAGGACTAGATTGAAATCTAATACAAAGACAACATTAAATTGTATGTCTAGTATACTTGCAGTAAGATATAGGAGAGAGATAATCATACCTCTGTATTGTTTTGCATCTACCGTTTTACCTTTCTCATCGCTTTCCATTTTAATATTTGTGCTCATTGGTGTAGATGCTGGCTTGGCTTGTTTAAACTAAAATCTCTTCAGTAATTCTTTGACATATTTCTCCTGATTGATAAAAAATTATCTTCAAACTATTTAATTTGTAAGCCAAAGAAAAATTATAACTCTCTTATAAGACTCATTTCAAATTCACTGTCCATATGTTTAGAAAATTCTTCACACAGTGAAGGATTAGTGTAACAAAACAAATGTCATCCACATATACTTGAAGTACAATGATATGATTGTGGACACATTTTGTGAAAAGTGTTTAATCCACTTTACCTTTGGAGTAGTTTTTACTAACCAAGAAGTTGCTTAGTCTTTCTACCATGCACTTGGTGCCTGTTTCAAACCATAAAGAGCTTTGCGCAATTTATATACATGGTTAGGCTTATCATGAATTTCAAAGCCTGGTGGTTGTTCAATGAAAACCTCTTCCTTGATGTAACTATTCAGAAATGCATTTTACATCTATTTGAAACAATTTAAATTTATTTGAACAAGCATATGCTAACAAGATTTTCACAGCTTCTAACCTAGCTACTGGTGCAAAGGATTCTTTAAAATCTATCCCAAATTTTTTATTGTACCCTTTTACAACTAATCGAGCTTTATTACTAACCACTTTACCCTCTTCATTAAGTTGTTTCTAAACACCCATCTTGTTATAATTATTGAGTTTTCAGCGGGCTTGGGAACTAGGCCCCAAACATTATTCTTTTCAAATTGATGTAATTCATCATGCATTGCCTCTATCCGAGATTCATCAGTTAAGGCTTCATCTAGGTTTTTAGGTTCCACTTGAGAGATAAAAGCCATGTGATCTTGTTCAATTATGTTCTTGTAATGTGATCTAGTGTGAACCCTATCATCAACATTGCCTAGAACATTTTCAAGTGGATGATCTTTAGAATACTGAGGTTGATCCCTGTTGATGTACCAATACTGTCTGTCGACATAGTCTAGTCTTGTGTCTACCTGCCTGTGTTGTGTGTCGACACATCTTCATTTTCGGGTAATTCTTCTGTTCCAATGGCTGATCTAATTCTTTCACAAGGATGTCTACATCATCTTCTTGGTTTTTGAAAGAATTAGAGTCATCAATATTCTCATGATATTTATCAAAGATAACATGTGCGGTTTCTTCCACAATTCTTGATTCATTATTGAAGACTTTATATGACCTTGAATGTTCAGAATAGCCTAGAAAGATACCTACATCATTTTTCTTTTCAAATTTATCCAAATCTTGTTTATCATTGTTATGAATGAAGAATTTACATCCAAAAACTCTAAAGTAAGCAATGTGAGGTTTCTTACTTTTGAGGAGTTCATAAGAAGTTTTTTTTTAAGACTGGTCTTACCATAACTCTGTTGAGAATGTAACATGAAGTGTTTATAGCTTCTGCCTAAAAGCTTCTTGGAAGTTGACTCTCAACTAGCAGGGTGCAGGCCATTTCAATCAGTGTCCTATTCTTCCTTTCAACTACTCCATTCTGTTCAGGAGTTCTTGGTAAGGCAAACTTGTGTTCGATTCCTTTGCTCCTGCAAAAATCAAAAAACAAATTGTTGTCAAATTCTCCTCCATGGTTAGTGAGCATGGAGCAAATTTTATTTGTGTTTCCCTACTCAATTTTATTGATGAAGTTCTGAAAGTTTTTAAAAGTGTCACTTTTATGAGACAAGAAGAACACCTAGGAAAATCTAGAAAAGTCATCAACAATAACAAACCCAAAATGATGGCCACTAAGACTGAGTGTCCTAGTAGGACCAAAAAGATCCATATGCAACAACTCAAAAGGCTTTGAGATTATTAAAGGTGCAAGAGGTTTGAAAGACTTTCTAGTTTGTTTTCCTTGAGAACATGCAAAACAAATACTAGCAATTTTTTTTCTTTATTTTTGGAAGTCTATTTACAAGATTAAGTCTAATCAATTTTTAAAAACATTTTCATTTGCATGACCTAGCCTACGGTGCCACAATTGAAAAAGATCATGCTGATTTGCAGGCAAACATACATTTTTATTTCTCTACTCATTCAATTCAACTAGAAAGACATTGTTATTCTCTGACCAACAAATTTGTTTTTTTGAGATTCTTTTTCAATGATTTAACATGCATCATAATCAAATATTACTTTAAGACCCTTGTCACACATTTGGCTAATGCTAAACAGATTATGATCAAGCCCTTTGACAAGTAACACATTTTCAACGGAGTTTGAGAGATTCTTACCAACATTCTTGTGCCAATGATTTGGTCTTTGTTCCTACCTTCAAAAATTACTTGACCTCCATCTTTTTCAATCGACGAATAGAATTTTCCTTTGTCGCCTGTCATATGCCTTGAACAGCCACTGTCGAGATACCACTTATCCTTCCTGTGAGTTGTAAGGCATTACTGCAATGTATTTAGAAAGAAGATTTTGGTACCCAAATTACTTTGGGTCTCATCAGATCCTTCAATTCATAAACGATATGCTTTGGAATCTAGATCTGTTTGATTCTACATGCATTCATGTTGTATCTGGAACTTGAATCAGAATGTCCAAGTTTTCCACAAATTTTGCATGACATGAATATGAGATATGATTTTTTATCAGTTTTCTGATGAAAAGTAGATCTGACACATGCTTCAAATTCTGTTGATCATTGAAATGAACTCTTCCATGCTGAATTATTGTTTTGGGTTTTTTATTTGATTTTGGCTTTAGTGTTTAGAGTTCATGGATTGTTTCACTTCTGCTTTTATTCCAAATTGACGGTGAGGAGATGTTTCTTTAACAAAAGATGTTATCAAAGTTTGTTTAAACTTCTTTTTATCTTCAGATTGAAAACTTAGTCCATGCTTAGTGGTATTCATACGAACTCCTAAGATAGCATCTATATTTTGTTTTCCTTTGACAAATTCGACAAAATTTCATTCTTATCATGTAGTTCCTTTTGTGTATTTTCCAAATCTCCTTTAAGTATTCTTTTTCTTTCTCATGTTTTTCAATCACCTCAATTAGAATCTGTTTTTCTTTTTCTACACTTTGATACTTCTCCTTAACATCATCAAGTTGTTCATTGAGAATTTCCTTTTCATTCTTCAATTTAACTGCTTCATTATCTAGAAAATTGATTTGTTCAGAATTTGAAGAATCATGCAAGATGTTGTTAACTTTCCTTTTTAGAGACTTGTTTTCTGATTTATACTCACATAGTTTTCAACAATGAAGCATAAGCTTCTTCCCATTCATCAATAGAAAAATCTTCAAGTGAAGAACTCACCTCTGTGTTTTCTTAATTCCTTGGCATGAGACAAGTAACTTCCTCATCATCAGATTCACTTTCTTCTTGCATGTCCTCATCTTCATCACTCCAGGTGGCTAGCATAGCTCTAGTCTTCTTGAGCATTTGGTTTTTCAGTTTTCTTTTCAAGTAAGGGCATTATTGTCACGCCCAGAAATTTAGCAGCGGAATTAAATATCGAGAGCGTGAGCGATACAAGTATAAGTATCACAGTCGAGTAACTTAGAGTGACATCTAAGTATAACAAAAGAATTGAGACAATAATTGTCCCAGCCAAAATACTCTTTATTTCATTTCCAACAAAGCTACCTTAAAACCTTACATAATCAGAGCCAATAACAGGGCCCATTATTGTCATTCAAATACATAGGACTCATGTAAAGTAAACTATCTATTACAAACTCTTGTGACTCTAAACTGATGGATGACAAGAGGTACACTCTGAGGAGCTCTTCATTCTTCCCCAATCCCATCATTCTCTAATTCCTCATAATCGTCACCCGAAAATGTTAAAGAAGCAGGTGTGAGCGCACTAACGCCCAGTAGGATTTACATCTCATGGTGCGGGCATGCTTTACGTGAATTACAATTATCAGGTAAGTATAACATGCATTACTCATGACAAGATGATCATGATAATGATATGGAACAATTCCAAAGGTATAACATGTACGAGAATGATTCAGTAAGCAAGGTCCAATGACATTTATCATGTGAGAAGGAACGATTAACAATGGGATGAATGACAGTACGATCAATTGTCAAATAGAAGAGATTCAATAATCCATAACATGTACAGTGGATAGAATAGGTTGAATTCCATAGAATTTCAGTGGACAATGACGTATTAGATTCAATAACGATGACATGTACAATAGATTTGGCCATTTCACATATAATAATTCAATCAGTCAATCAATCATTCAATCATTCAATAACAATGTGAAATTACCCAGATCAATCTTGCATTCAATTAGGTGATTGTCAGACACCTCAATGGATCATATACTCTCGTGATTATACGTATTTCATGTACTCCTCCCAAAACCAGACAGGGCCCTTATATGCACAGGCATAGTCACGAACCGAACTTCCAATAAATTTCTAAAAATTCCATTTCATTATGGCCAATATGATTTCCAAGTAATAGACAGTTATGTACTAAAGATCATGTCATTGATTATATGAGAATAACAAGGCAAGTGGACATGATCCGGAGTAAATTTTTGGCAGTATAACAGCTTAATTTCATTAGTTCAATCATTACACTTAATGACTTGCATTTCGATGTAATGAAATCACTCTCACGAGAAGTAGATAAGAATGGAAGTGCTTTCTATCTTCTAGGAACTTCAATGGTACAACCAACTCAGTCTCCATGAGGGAATCCATGGAGTACGGAGATTTACAGAGGTCTTAGTGGAAAGGTCCCTAGTCTGTCGATACGGAATGACCGACAAAGAGTTTCCAATCCCCCAAGAAAGGGCTGCCTATAAGTGCAATGTGTCGTGTAGAGCGTGTCTCAATATCACAATCCGTCGACTTAAAACATGTTGGAAAGCCATTAACAAGAAGACATGACATGGTATAAGGAATTAAGACTATCACATGAGTTTTGTACTTTTAACACATAGCACTTTCAATTATTATCAAGATAGAGTAAGAACATAGCACATAGTATTCTCATGGTAGATGGAATCAGGCAATCATTAAGATCAATTAGAATAGAGATTCATGTTTTATAGTTTTCACATGGGTTGATGACTTTTAGGCCATTAGACAACTAAACATCATGATAACGGAGTAAGGTATGCACAAAGTTAACTATAAACTAAAGAAAATAGTCTCGGGTTGGCCTCTAATTCATGACGAGTTCAGATGTCGCACTTAAAAAGACTGTACATAGTCCAAATACCAGTTCAATATGAAACATCGAAACGCGAAGGACCTATCTATCGCCTTCATATCGCGACAGGCCGATATGTCGCTATGACGTTTAAAACATGACGGCCCTATCAGTCACCATTATAACGTGGTTGCAAACGGGTCGATACGACCTACAATCGTGACGGTTGGGTACGTCACATTCTAGAGGGGTTTTCAAAATTTGAATATAAAAATAGTGCAAAAAATGAGGGCGAGAAAGAGGTCATATCACGATGGTATAACTAGTCGTGTTCTTGAAGGGCGCTAAAATCTATGTGACACACAGTTTCATTTGTCAGGACAGTCAAGTCAAATGCGTAAACGCGACAGGGTGTTCGGTCGCCTTTTATAGAAATGCGACAGCCTTGTACGTCGCGTTCATGCAGTGAAGAACGCGACGACTAGAGTGGTCACATTCATGGATCTATCCCTAAAATGGTGGAAATAGTGTAGTCTTCATGATTGACCTATAACTCAAAATACAGGGGTCCTTGGACAAAACTTGAACATGAAAAGTGTAGAGGACAACGCGTAGAAGACACAATGGCTTTGGTTTGATCCAATTTGACCTCGGTAAGCATGAAACATAGTATGAACATGAAAGGCTTTAATCAGGCATGACTCTTGAAAATGCTTAATACAACTAGCATGCTTCATGAAAATTTGGCAAAATAGATGCATATGAAACTAGACTCGATGCTCTTTCTTGTGGTATGTGCTATTTAGTTTAAGCCCGAGAACACCTACCTTTGGTTGGTTCTAAGAGAGGTTTTTTCTCCAAGTTGAAGCAGTGCAACGTTGGAGAAGAAGCTTGGTTTTTGGTTGTCCTCCTCCTCTCCTAGTGCCCTAGCTCGTCCTCTCACGACCCCAACACGATGGTAACCCTTCCCCAAGAGTCTCATGACGATTATTTATAGATTTAGGGATAATACAAGTCCTAATATAACTAGGAAAGTTGGGTTGCGGTTCTAGCTTGGGCCCTTCCAAGTATTGGTGATTCCCTTTCCAATCTAGGTAGAATGGCTATTAGGAAACCTCCCATAGTGGTTGTGCACAAAATTAGGTTAGTTTTATGGTCCACTAACCATATGCTTAACCCTAATTAGCCTTTCCAATTTATGCCGAATTAAACCTATGAATTTTTGAGATTTAATGTCATTGGGGTTTTGTTCTTTGGTCCAATAAGAGTTGTTTGGCCGAAATTAATTTAAATAGTTGATTCCATTTCTTGAGAGTCTAACTATGATTTTATTTTATTTTTATTTAAATATTTTTATTCATTTACTATTTTGCTTACTTTTTAGTCAATTAAATTTTCGGGGTGTTACATCCTCCCCCACATAAGAAAATTTGGTCCCCAAATTTGTACACGATGGTGGAGTGCCATACCTGAGAATAATTGTAACGACCCCGGCGCCCGAACCCTCGGCTCCCACCAAGAATCCGAAGACCGGGACCGCCACCCACGGGTCCGGAGACCTGGAAGGGCTAACAGATCAGTCTAAGAAGATATGTAATAGAGATAAATAACAAAAAACGTACTAAAGTGCACCACAAGTGAACGAAAAGTGTCCAACACTAAGTAACAGTCTAGTACAGCCCCAATGTAAATAAAGTACAAGTGCTGAATATAAAAGGAAAGAACACGTCCCTTAGGGGCATACCCCGAGGGTGAAGTACAACTGTTAGGGGAACACTGCCACTAGAGACGCCGACTACTGCGGGCCCGTCTCCTCAGTCCGCCGCGGAGGGAGCTGCTGTGAAGTCTCACCTACAAAACAGGGAGTGAGCTTCACGAAGAAGCCCAGTAGGGACTACCAATCTCCTACTGGTTCTAATAGAAGAATAGAACTAAGTTCAATAAAAAGATAAAGCGGTAAAGTCTATTCTACTAAATAGAGTCAAGTGCGGAAGCGTGAAAGAAACTACACGGTCATCGGTCTAGGCTATACAGTGGGATCGGAAAACCCGTGTAAACCAAGGCACCACAAGAACCCAGCTATAAACACAGATAGTAGACACTGCCTGGACAAACACACTAGCTCTAGAACGCTACACTAGTCAGCTGGTCAGGTGCGCCACGCGCCTTACCCGTCCATGTCTAGCACCTCTTGTCGGAGTGAGATGCGGACTAAGAACAACTACAACTATCATAGTCTGGCTGGACTATGGTCCCACGCCTGACCCCTCTAAATGGTTGTGGAACCATGTAGAGTAAAGCAGTGATTAAGGACTAGTTGGTCCGCACCGTGAGAGCACCACACTACCTCGGAGAACCAGACCAACTAAGAGAGCTCTACAAATGACTCCATGCCGCTGTCCCCACCGTTTTCCCCTTCTGCTCCAAGTCTGTGACTTGAGCACACCCGCCGCCCGAGAACTCCCTCTAACAGATGCGCGGGGCTGGGGGTCCCAGGTAATGGTAACAACCTGTCTCGTGGACAAGCCCTCAAGTGCCAAGCACCGGGCGAAGATACTAGATTAGCACTACACTAGGAACAGCACAGGTGCCAAGAAACCAAAGTCGCAGCAGAAACGGAAACACAACAGGACGACAGTCAGATCTCGGTTAGAGAGGCGACGTATCGACCCGTCGTGACCAGAACACAATGGTTGTGCATGTCGTGACAAGGAAACACGAAGGCGACCCTTAACCCTGTCGCGATAAGATCGCGACGGATATGTGCACCGCAACAAGCCCAGAGTCTTCTGATTGGGACATGTACCCCATCGCGATCTCATCGCGATGGAGACGGAGGTCACAATCGGCAAGACCCTGAACTCCTGAACTCCAACCACATACCCGTCGCGTTAGCAAGACGCGGTCGGGTCAGGGGTGCGTTCAAGAGAATGCGACGCACCGATACGTCGCGACCTAGTCGCAACTGGGAAACCCGTCGCGATCACAGCCGAGTGCCTAACAAGGCAACCTCACACCCTCCAAAAGCCATAAACGGTACAAGCACGGGGAGGGGAGCATGCCACGCGATGGAAACATGATAATTAACACCAAAGCACCCTCAAGAACCCCATGCATGCCAAGGAAGGCACATCTATCTCACATGGGCCACATACAACTATGAAACCCTCAACACCCCGTAATCAAGCCAAGCATGCAAACATGCAAACCACATCATGCAAACCTCATACATAGATCATAGGAAACCAAGAACACCTAGCATGATTCTAGGCTTAGAAGGGGGAGGTTTAGCCCTAGCATGAAGAACTAAGTGGAGGGTTTGGGGTCCCTAACTCAATTTGAAGAACCACCCTAGCTGGGCCTTCTCATATGCTAGCACCCCTCCACCTCCGAGCTCCAACACTCCAAGTGCCGCCCATGAACCGAGCTCGACCTCTTCCTATATGCACCAAGAGAAGAAGAACCACCATGCAAGAAGAAGAAAGGGAAGATGAGGAAGAAGCACAAACACACTGTAACGACCCTCTTCATACCGGTACGATTATACCAATCCCCATCGGTATAAAGGGCGTCGTCACAGTGGGACATTTACCCAACACTGGTCGATAGGTTGATATGTACCTGGATAGCAATAGAGTACAGCGGAATAAAATAAACAACTCAACTCTTAATCCATCACCAACACACATTCCATAATCTGAATAGCGAGATAGAAGGACAATGTCCACGATAATACAAAATAAAGAGAGAGTTACAATGTCCAAAATATTGTCCATACAATAATCCTTGTTGTGCAAAAGAAAAGTAGAACTGGTAACAGCTCCACAAAATAGTCTTCTAATGATGATCCTCGCCACGCTACCTTCTAGTGCACGATACCTATCAACCTGTACGCCGAAGCAAGAGTGAGTCCAAAGACTCAGCAAGCGACACTACTCATGATATACACATACAAGTCTTAGTGGTTTCTACATGCACTTTTACAATTAACAACACATAGCATGCTAGTCAATTCAAGTTTTCTACCTATCATGAAAGTTCTACAATTTTATACATAACTCATGCTTTCAGATTTGTAAAATGAAATTCACCTATTACATGATCTCTATTCCATTTGCTCAAGAACTTTAGTCTTTTAAAGAGCTAAAACATGAAAGCTATCGACATGAACAATTTACACACATGAAAGGGGACACAACTAGCATGGATTTCACCTAGTTTTAAACACATACACGAACCTTTTCACATGCTTTAGATTGCTGATTTCATATGATTCAATGACTATAAATCTACACATGAGAGCTACAATAATACATAAAACACATCATGTGAATCAAGTAATCAAGCTATCTTGCACTCATTTTCACTAATTATCCCTAACATGGATTCTAGGCATTTGTGCACACATAAGCATGATAATGACAACATGAGTTTACTGATTTCACATGGTTTCCAATAACACATTCTCACATTCTCGGTTTCACATGATTTCATACTTACTCATTCACGTTGTTCACTTTTACACATTTGACACGTACACATGTTCACACTTATACAATTTACTCATTTCCACATCATTTTCTCTTTCACTTTCACTTATCACATATCATATCGATTTCACTTACCACGTGCATCTTGGGCACTTACTACGTGCCATATTCACATATTTCACGTTTTACTCATTTTTCATTACTTAAACAATTTGCCATGACACATAGTCCTAACCACCAGTAGAGGACACTAACAATATCTCATAGCTCGTGCTCATTCCTTAGCACAGCTCTCAACACAACTCATAACACAACACATGACACAACACTTACACAACTCATACACATACTCACCACCTAGGCAATACAGCGGTGAATCTTGGTAACTGCGCAGACCGGGAGAAGCCCTCTCCACCCTATCCAGTGGTACTTGTCCACCTCCGGGGTTTTCCCAATGCCTTTAGGACAAACTTATATCACATGGAGCCTTCTATAGGGACTTTTCTATATACGGCTCCCGATGCCTCTAGGGTAGCAGTGTCACATAGGCACAACTTTTACACTTTTACACATTACCGTTTTACACATGGTTTTACACATGACTCTTCTCATTTCATTCACTTTCTCACTCACATAAACATTCATGTTCTTCCCTAACATGGTACTACAGGATTTCAAGAATTTAACACATAGTAAACACACTAATCATGTTGGTTTTAGACCATAACTAATCACATTGCGATCATATGCATGAATTATCACATTTCACATGAAAATACACAACTTTTTATTTACTAGTCCAAATGACCTGAAATGTTAACCACATGCTGTTTTTGGGTTCAAGATGATACCCTCAATTTTTCAGATTTTTCTGAGCTAAATAGGATTTACAGAAAATCAAACACCTAATTAGCATATTATTCACAACTTAAGCTAACATGGGTCTAACACGTTTTGCAATTTATCCACTTACTGTTTTGCACAGAGACTACTAATATATGCATGATTTTAGAATACAAAATCACCCTAATTCATACATCTATACATCAATTACCACAAACCATTTTTGCATGTTTTTATTTTACCGAACCGAACTTATTTACAATTTCTCAAGCATGGATAAACTACTAAATTTTCAAACACATATGCTGACCCACTATTCTTCATGATCAAACCGAAACCAAGGCATCAACACAAAACCCTAATCATAAATCATGAATTTTACAAGATTGTCTACAAGTCATGCTCACAATTTAAAAGATGCTAATAACCCACATTCACCATCACACTACATTTCTTCACACACCACAATGCACAATATACATAGCTTATAGGAATACCATATATCCTCATCACGGAAATCATAACGAAATTAACGTACAAGAGGGGCAGAACAGCTCACTGTTCTGTCCAGAAGAACTAGACGGCGGTCTCTGGCCGCTGACTCAGAGTCAGCGGCATGATCGATGGACGCCAAGGATGAACTGGACGTCCAGGGACCCTGCCGTTTACTCAGGTCTGTGCAGAAACACAGACCCGAGCTCTAAATCTTGGGTGAATTGGAGGGTCTAGGACTCGAGGAAAATTCCATAAAAATGTCAAAACCACCTAGACTCATACGGGGATACCATAGATAGGTCACTTGCCTCTCTAAAATTCCTCCAAGGGATTTGTGGCTCGAAGAAGACCTCCTTGGGCAGTTCCAAGAAGTTGCAGAAGTGCCTCCAAGATCGCCTTCCTCCGGGTTCCTGGGTGATCTCTACGCCGAGGGGATGATGGGGAAGCCTTCTCCTTTGCTTCAGCCTCCTCCTTGTTGCAGTAGATTTCCAGATTCAGCTTCGAAGGGTCGGATTTGAGGGTTCTAGAATGGGGTTTTCTCACAGAATGCTCTAGGGTTTTTCTTTCTTCTCCTCCCCTCTTGCAAGGGTGAAAAATGAGAAGTGGGGAGAGGCCAATTCGGGTTCAGGATGTAGGAGAGCCCCTCACCCACTCACCATGCCGATTAGACAGCCTTAGATCCGTTGGGGAACATCCCCCAATGGGTGGCCATGCCTTGTTTCAGAAGACAGCAGCTCTGCTGCGCATGCAGGTCAGAGAGGTTGACGTCCACATCGCTGGACGCCTGGGTCAGGATTGGCGTCCAGGTCTGGACGTTGACTCCACCTCGGCGGCCAGAGGTTGACGCCAAGGTGGCCTTTGGCCAGAACCTTAATTTATGCAGAAACTATGCATACCAAGCTTATATACAAGCAATATGTATATGGTATTATACTCATACTATCACCAGGCAATACATACCTTATTTATATTTAATATAAACACATGCACATTAATTATACTAATTAATATGTACATAAATATCTATATACATACACAAGCATACATAAGCATACTAAGATAAAATGTACGTAGACACCTACCTGTACGTACGTGATAGTTTACACATGT
Organism: Colocasia esculenta; assembly: GCA_014218235.1. Taxonomy (NCBI): domain Eukaryota; kingdom Viridiplantae; phylum Streptophyta; class Magnoliopsida; order Alismatales; family Araceae; genus Colocasia; species Colocasia esculenta. The sequence continues at coordinate 185,962,411 of CM024755.1, read as the reverse complement.
ATGACTCAACACACGGCAAATTAAATGACGAGAATTATGAGGGCTTCGCAAATCATTAGGAGGTGATATGATTTATGCTAGCTAGGAATAATCCATTCGATAAAATAGTCCTCACATACACACACTTGATTTGTCATATATATAGTATACGCACACTGGTGTAACATACTTATGTACATTATGCTTGGAATAGATGGATACAACATGCGCACCGGTAATTAGATTAACTTACACAACTTTACCTAACATTGCTTAAGCACTATATGCATAGGATTCCTTAATATGTACTATATGCATAATTTAGCCAATTGACTACTCTCACCTAAATATCATAAAAATACATGCATGTTATTCATGAGGAGTATAAAATCTCAATATAAACTACTAATTACACCTACCATGCTTGAACTCTTTATGCATATGCAATATACGAAGTACAATATTCATATTAGCTAAACCATGCAAATGAGAAACGCTTACAACTAATCATACACATGCATGCACAAATACACCAAGGTGTTATGCATGTAGAATTTGGGTATACAATTGTCACACGCACAAGATAACATACATACGTACATACACATATGCACTTCCTACACTCCCATACAAAATTCCATGAAATAGGTAGTATAGGATATTCTTCAATATTTAGATAGCACACGCATAGTACTATTCAAGTATCCTATGTCAACGATTCTTGGTATTCATAATACACTTCTAATTAGCTAATTGTTCACTTCCACATTAATCATCATATACACCTATGTATACATATATAGATATTTGCACATGCTCATGTTCAAAAGAAGGATAAAACTTATAGTAGGCACAATGAAATACGCATGCTAAGCACACAACAACCGAACACCCAACACACCATTCATATACATACAGATATATAAAGAGAGTAAAAATCCAGGGTCTTACACACACACACAACCAAGCAATAGATCTATGTACTTACCTACACAATGCAAACACACCCCACAAGGCCTTCCCAAACACCCCACGGAGCCACCAGCCTTCGAAAATCGCCAGAGGAAGAACCACCAAAGGAAAGGCCAAAGGGGTTTCTGCTCTTGGCCTGAGCAACTCAACACAGATAGTAAGAACGCGACGGACCTGGGTGTCACGTTACCAATGCTAATGTGACATCCACCTGCGTCGCGATCTGGAACAGTCAGCCAGTCAACCACCTAATCGACGTGCATGCAAAACTGACAGCAAGATCGCGACGGCCAACCATGTCGTGTTCATGCATGCACTTCGACATGTGGTGCAATGTCTCGACAGCAAGACGATAAGGAGACAGTTTGCTGTCAGGGTCCTATCGCGACAGGGGCAGCCGGCGTGTTCCCAACGAGATCAAGACAGTCACCTACGTCGCGTTCAGAATGCGACGGGTTGCTATTTTGCGACCACATCCGGGAGGGCTAACCCCTAAAGGTAATGGGATGTTACAATAATTTCGGGTGATTTTTCTTCATTCTTTCCTTTGATTCCCAGGTAGCATTCGTAACTCCTTCCCTACTCCACTGGACCTTAACCATAGGTATTGTATGATTCCTTAGTTGTTGCAGTTTCCGATCCAATATCTATATCAGTTTCTCGTCATAAGTTAAGTCCTCTGGAATCTCCAGGTCTTCATGGTAAATCACATGGTCAGCATCAAACACATACCTCCTCAGCATGGATATGTGGAAAAAGTTGTGAACATTTGCTAGTTGTGGAGGTAATGCTAGTTTGTAGGCTACTTGTCCGACCCTTTCAAGAATTTCAAAAGGGTCGATAAATCTGGGACTCAGCTTACCCTTGATCCCAAATCTTTGAATTCCCCATTAAGGTGAGACCATCAGTAAAATATGGTCACCAACTTGAAATTGTAACTCTCTTCTCCTTTTGTCTGCATAACTTTTCTATCTTGATTGGGCTATCTTCAGACGTTCTCGGATAACTTGGACCTTCCTGACAGTTGCTTCCACTAAGTCGGGTCCAACCCATTGGTTTTCTCCTACCTCCTCCCAACAAAGAGGTGATCTACAACTCCTACCATATAAGGCTTCAAACGGTGCCATCTTGATACTTGCTTGGTAGTTGTTGTTATATGCAAACTCAATTAAAAATAACTGCTCATTCCAGTGTCTCCTAAATTCAATCACACAAGTCCGGAGCATGTCTTCCACTATCTGATTTGTTCTTTTAGTTTACCCATATGTCTGTGGATGGAAGGTAGTGCTAAAGTTTAACTTGGTACCCAGTGTTTCTTATAACCCTTTCCAGAAGTGTGAGGTGAATCTAGGATCCCGATCAGATATTATAGTGGACAGAACCCCATGCAACCTAACCACTTCTTTGACATAGAGTGCAGCCAACACATCTACTATCTACGTGCTCTTAATTGGCAAGAAATGAGCTGACTTAGTCAATCTATCTACTATCACCCATATTGCATCCAAACCTCCTCTAGTCTTGGGCAATCTCATGATGAATTACATACCGATACTATCCCACTTCCATTCTGGGATGTCTAGTGGTAGTAATCCACCAGCCAATCTGAAATGCTCAACCTTGACTTTCTGGCATGTTAAACAATGTGCCACAAAGTTGGCCACATCCCTCTTGATATCTGGCCACCAGTAAGACCTCTTTAGGTTTTGATACATTTTTGTTGATCCGGGATGAATGGTGTACTTAGACTAATGGGATTCATTTAGCAGCTTCTTTTTGAGGTCCTCATGATTGGGTACGCATGTTCTGCCTTGGAATAACATCCTTCCATCATGCATCAAAGAGAAATCTGGTCTTCGCTCTAGCTTCTCTTTAATATCAACTAAGAAAGGATCCGCTCCTTGCTTATCCTTGATTTCAATGAGTATGTCAAATTGTGCCTTGATATAAGGGACTATCACTTGTTCCTCCTTCTCTTCCATATCTAAATTTAGACTAGCAAGTTGTTCTAGCAACTTCCATTCACCCAGCATCATACTAGATAGCAAAGCTCCTGGTTGTCTACTTAGAGCATCTGTAACCACATTGACTTTTTCGGGGTGATATTGAATGGAAAAGTCAAAGTCTTTGAGATACTCTAACCACCTCCTTTGCCTCATGTTGAGTTCCTTCTATGAGAAGAGATATTTCAATATCTTGTGGTCAGACTAGACCTTAATTGTTCATCATATATGTAGTGCCTCCATATTTTTAAAGCAAATACTACGGCTGCCAATTCCAAGTCATGTACTGGATAATTTGCTTTGTGGGTCTTTAATTGTCTTGAACCATATGTTATTACCCTTCCTTGTTGCATTAGGACACATCCTAAGCCTATTCCAGAAGCATCTGAATATATCTCAAATCCTCCCCCTTCAGTGGGTAGGGCAAGAACAGGAGCAGAGATCAGACACTTCTTTAAACTATTAAACCTCTTCTCGCACTTGTCAGTCCACACATATGGGTTTTTCTTCCTGGTCAGCTTGGTTAATGACACTGCGATCTTCGAGAAACCCTTTATGAATCTTCTATAATATCCAGTTAATCCCAGAAAATGTCTGATCTCTATGGCATTCGTTGGTCTTTCCCATTTTCATATGGCCTCAACCTTTGACAGGTCCACGACGATACCCTCCTTAGTTACAACATGACCCAAAAAAGATACCTCTTCAAGCCAAAACTCACACTTACTTAGCTTGGAATATAATTTATTGTCCCTCAAAATTTGTAATGCTATCCTCAAATGCTCTTCATGTTCTTCTTTTATCTTGGAATAGATCAGCATATCATCAATAAATACCACAACAAATTTGTCAAGGTATGGTCGATAAATACTATTCATCAACTACATGAAAACTACAGAAGCATTCGTTAGTCCAAAAGGCATAACAATAAATTCATGATGCTCGTACCTGCTTCAGAAGGCTATCTTGTATATATCTTCTCCTTTGATCCTCAACCGATGATAGCTGGATCTGAGATCTATCTTAGAGAAGTATTGAGCTCCAGATAGTTGATCAAATAATTCATCAATCCTTGGCAGGGGATATTTATTCATTATTGTTTATTGGTTTAGTTGTCTGTAGTCTATGCATAATCTCATTGACCCATCCTTCTTTTTGACGAAGAGAACAGGTGCACCCCATGGTGATGTGCTTGCTCGAATAAACCCTTTCTCTAGCAGTTCCATCAATTGTTCTTTCAGTTCCTTTAGTTCTACGGGGGACATTCTATAGGGTGCCCTAGATATTGGTGCTGCTCCAAGGATCAACTCAATAGTAAAGTCGACCACTCGCTCAGGTGGAATACCTGGAAAGTCTTAAGGGAATACATTAACCTTTCCTTATCATTCTCTGGCTTGTAGTGCAGAGATGAGGGATTGTCTCCTGTGATTTCTATCTCCAAGAACACTAACTTTGGATGCGGACTAAATGTTACCCTGCTTTTCTTACAGTTGACACTAGCACCATGTTCGGACAACCAGTCTACTCCTAGTATCATATCATAACCCTCCATGTCCATGCATATTAATTAGCACATAAATTTTGAGTTCTAATTAACACCTCACTAGATGGAAAGTGATTTCTATGTTTTGCGCCAGGGCCAATCGGGGTTGACACGACTAGTCCAGATTTCATTGGGGTGGGTTTTTCAAGTAAAGTATCAGTAAATATTTGTGATATGAAGGAATGAGTAGCTCCCGTATCGAATAGAATGAATGCAAAATGAGATAGAATAGTAAGTGTACCTTCAACCACACCTCCTTCCTCTGATGCAGTTGGTTCTTGTAGAGCATGTAGCCTACCTTAGCGCTTCTGCCCACCCTGCCGTGTTTCCAATGCTTGATTAATCATTGTGGATAGTCAGAAATCTTGTGACTCTGGCTTCCGCAACGTAGGCATCTTCCTAGTGCCTTCTAACAATCCTTAGACGTGTGACTCATCCTGTCACAGTGCTTGCACAACTCTTTGTTGATGGGGGCCTGTTGATTACCTCCATCCTTGAACTTCTTCACCGGTTGGTTTCCAGCTTGGCCAATCGGCCTCTTAGTTACTACCATAGCTTGTGGCCTCCTAGAGACAGTTCCCTGATCCCTCCTTACCATGCTATTATTGATGCTTTCTGCTATATCCAAAAAGTCCTCGAGTAGTAGTGCCTTTCTTACCATCTCCGGATAGGTTTGCAAATCCATCAGTCCCAGCTGCGTAATGTACTGAGGCCTGAGACCACTCATCAATCTCTTGGCCCTCAACCGCTTGGTTTGGACCAAGTGTGGGGCATAGTGGGCCTGAAGAGTGTGCATAATTAGTCCTAAAGGGAATCTAGAAGGGAGGTTGATTACCACCAATTTAAAATTGAATAGCACTTAAATTTTGAGATCAAAAGGAATGTGGAGATCTAGTGAGATCACAGATTGAAATCAAGTGTAATAGTGTGTGCAGAGTATGAACTAAGGATTAGCAATGTGAAAGAGATGAAGCCAATCAATCGTGCCTATCAATCATCTAATGATGAAGCAAAGAACAAACTATAGAACATGATGATCTAAGGTGGTTCGGATTACAGAACTTGTGTATCCTACATCCACCGGCCACACACACATGCCAAACTGCTTATCAGCAAGTTCAAGACATACAATCACACACACACATGATCTGAGGTGATCAAGACCTCAGATCAAACCACACACACGTGAATTGAGCACAAGGATTGCTCAATTCAACATCACACACTTGAATTGAAGAAATGAAATGCAAATGAAGAGTTCAGAGTATGTAAGGAACATATGATAGAGTAGAATTCTTCTGGTTCTTCGTCCAGATCCTCCTTTGACTTCGAATTGCTGATGAACTGGTGTGGATGCTTGAGCTTTGATGATGAATTTGCTCCAATTGATCTCCTGAGTCAAATCTCTTGATTGTTGGACCTTGGAGCTTTGAGCAGAGCACTGAGGAACCTTCCTCTAGTTGCTTCTGAGCTTTGGAAATGGTGTGGAGGCTCCTCAGTCTGAAAAGGAGGCTAAGGAGTCTTTATATAGGTGTGTCCTTGTCCCATACGAACATTCGGATTCGTGTGTATGAGAAAAGGACGCCCTAATAAAGAGCACATGTTGCTCACATGTTGGAACTTAACTGGCAGTTGTCAACAAACGCAGTGTGGTTGTCGACAACTACTACCGCAAGTTTGCTATGCAGAGCTGGATCCTTGAAGCTTAGGCTGGGTTGTCGACAGACTCATCCTGGTTGTCGACAACTACTGCTTACTGTGATTTTTCCAGAAGCTCATTGTTGAAGGACTTCAGTGGTTGTCGACAGATGCAAGGGTGCTGTCGACAGCTACTGCTTAAAGTCATCCATCTAGAAGCTTTTTACTGAAGGTTTCTTCAAGTTGTCTACATGCAAAGCTATGGTTTTCGACAACTACGGTAGATATTTGTGCACAACCTTTTATCATGTAATCTCCTACAAGAAACAAACCATCAATTTAGATATCATGTAGTCAATATGGTGTATGCACAATCTTTATGTCATCATCAAAAACATATATGATTATGAATGTTCATGCACTCACAACCCAACAGGGCCAATTTGGAGAATTGGGCCTCGTATTCCGCCACAAATAGGCCTTGCTGTTTCGAATAGGCAAAATCCGCCACCTTCCTCTCCTGTACTCTATCTGAGAAGTACTTATTGTTGAAGTACTCCTGGAATTGTGCCTAGGTGACCTGTGCGTCACCCAGAGTAACCTCAATCGATTCCCACCATGCGCGGGCCTCCCACTCTAGCTGGTAAGTAGCCAGAGTAACCTTATTTCCGTCCGTGCATCCCATTACGCGGAACACACGTTCCATCTCATTTAGCCAATGCTCGGCTTCATCCGGGTCAGTGTTGCCACCAAACCTTGGTGGATTCATACTGCGAAAAGTTCGGTGGAGATCCCCATAATTCTCAACCCTTCCTTGGTTGTCCTGTAGTAGGGCCTGGGCTAATGTGTTGATTGTTCTTTCCAGGTCTCTTACACGTGCAGCAGCCATTGCAGTCCTTCGAGATAACCACATCCCGATCATTAGACATTAACTTTATGTAAACTTGATTCTAACTAGATGACTTAGCCCGTGTTTCTACCCCATTCTCACTGTTGATTTTTCTTTTTTAAACAAGTCGACATATGGGGGTTTAGACTTGGTTAAGCCTAACAATTTCCTATTGGTCTAGAACTTAAGGGAAAGCCTAGGCTCTGATACCAACTGTCACACCCTAAAATTTAGCAGCGGAATTAAATATCGAGAGCGTGAGCAATACAAGTACAAGTATCACAGTCGAGTAATTCAGAGCAACATCTAAGTATAACAAAAGAATTGAGACAATAATTTTGCCAGCCAATAGCTCTTTATTTCATTTCCAACAAAGATAACTTAAAACCTTACATAATCAGAGCCAATAACAGGGCCCATTATTGTCATTCAAATACATAAGACTCATGTAAAGTAAACTATCTATTATAAACTCTTGTGACTCTAAACTTGATGGCTGACAAGAGGTACACTCTAAGGAGCTCTTCATCTTTCCCCACTCCCATCATTCTATAATTCCTCATATCGTCACCTGAAAATGTTAAAGAAGCACGTGTGACTACAATAATGCACAGTAGGATTTACATCTCATAGTACGGACATGCTTTACGTGAGTTAACATTATTAGGTAAGTACAACATGCATTACTCATGGAAAGACGATCATGATAACGATATGGAACAATTCCAAAGGTATAACATGTACGAGAACGATTCAGTAAGCAAAGTCCAATGACATTTATCATGTGAGAAGAACGATTAACAATGGGATGGATGACAGTACGATCAATTGTCAAATAAAAGTGATTCAATAAGTTATAACATGTATAGTGGATAGAATAGGTGAATTCCATAGAACTCCAGTGGACAATGATGTATTAGATTCAATAACGGTGACATGTACAATAGATTTGGCCATTTCACATATAATAGTTCAATCATTCAATCAATCATTCAATCACTCAAGAACAATGTGAATTACCCAGATCAATCTTGCATTCAATTAAGTGATTGCCAGACACCTCAATGGATCATATACTCTCGCGATTATAAGTATTTCAGGTGCTCCTCCCAGCACCAGACTGGGCCCTTATATGCATAGGCATAGTTATGAACCGAAGTTCCAATAAATTACTAAAAATTCCATTTCATTTATAGCCAATATGATTTCCAAGCAATGGACAGTTATGTACTAAAGATCATGTCATTGATTATATGAGAATAGCAAGTGGACATGATCCGGAGTAAAGTTTTGCCAGCATAACGGCTTAATTTCATTAGTTCAATCATTACACTTAATGGCCTGCATTCCAATGTAATAAAATCACTCTCACGAGAAGTAGATGAGAACGGAAGTGCTTTCTATCTTCTAGGAACTTCAATGGTACAACCAACTCGGTCTCCATGAGGAATCCACGGAGTACGGAGGTCTTAGTGGAAAGGACCATAGTCTGCCGATATGGAATGACCAACGAAGAGTTTCCAATCCCCCAAGAAAGGGCTGCCTATAAGTGCAATGTGTCGTGTACAACGTGTCTCAATATCACAATCTATCGGCTTAAAACATGTCGGAAAGCCATTAACAAGAAGACATGACATGGTATAGGAAATTAAGACTATCACATGAGCTCTGTACTTTTAACATATAGCACTTTCAATTATTATCAAGATAGAGAAAGAACATAGCACATAGTATTCTCATAGTAGATAAATCAAGCAATCATTAAGATCAATTAGAATAGAGATTCATGTTTTATAGTTTTCACATGGTTGATGATTTTTAGGCCATTAGACCTAAACATCATGATAACGGAGTAGGTATGCACAAAGTTAACAATATAACTATAGAAAACAGTCTCGAGTTGGCCTCTAATTCGCGACGAGTTTAAACGTCCCACTTAAGAAGACCGTACACAGTCCAAATACTAGTTCACTGTGAAACAACAAAATGCGACGGACCTGTCTGTCGCCTTCATATCGCAGCAGGCCGATATGTCGCTATGACGTTTAAACCCGACAGCCCTGTCAGTCACTTTTATAACACGACTGCCAAGGGGTCGCAACGACCTAGAATCATGACAGTTCGATACATCTCATTCTAGAGGTGTTTTCAAAATTGTAATATAAAATAGTGCGGAAAAAGAGGGCGGGAAAGAGGTCAAATCACGACGGTATAACTAGTCCCGTTCTTGAAGGGCACTGAAATCTATGCGACACACAGTTTCATGTGTCAAGATGGTCAAGTCAAATACATAAATGTGACAGGTATTCAGCCACCTTTTATAAAACATGACAGTCTTGTACGTCGCATTCATGCAGTGAAGAGTGTGACGACTAGAGTAGTTGCTTTCATGGATCTTGCCCGAAAATGGTGGAAACAGTGCAGTTCTTCATTATTGACCTATAACTCGAAATACAGGGGTCCTTGGACAACACTTTGAACAAGAAAGTGTAGAGGAGAATGAGTAGACGAGACTGTGGCTTTGGTTTGATCTAATTTGACCTTGGTAAGCATGAAACATAGTATGAACATGAAAAGCTCTAATCAGGCGCAACTCTTGGAAAACGCTTAATACGACTAGCATGCTTCATGAAATTGGAAAAAATAGATGGTTATGAAACTATACTCATGCTCTTTCCTGTGGTATGTTCTATGTTTAGTTTAAGCCCGAGAACACCTACCTTTGGTTGGTTCTAAGAGAGGTCTTTCTCCAAGTTGAAGCAGTGCAACGTTGGAAAAGAAGCTTGGTTTGTGGTCCTCCTCCTCTCCTGGTGCCCTAGCTCGTCCTCTCATGGCCCAGCACGATGGTAACCCTTCCCCAAGAGTCTCATGATGATTATTTGTAGATTTAGGGATAAATCAAGTCCTAATATAACTAGAAAAGTTGGGTTGCGGTTCTAGCTTGGGCCCTTCAATGTATTGGTCATTCCCTTCCAATCTAGGTAGAATGGCTATTAAAAACCTCTCATAATGGTTGTGCACAAAATTAGGTTAGTTTTAGGGTCCACTAACCATATGCTTAACCTTATTGGCATTTCCAATTTATGCCCAATTAAACCTAATGTTGGGGATTTAATGTCATTGGTTTTTGTTCTTTGGTCCAATATAGTTGTTTGGCCCAAATTAATTTAAATAGTTGATTCCATTTCTTGGGAGTCTAACTATGATTTTATTTATTTTTATTTGAACATTTCTATTCATTTACTATTTTTCTTAATTTTTAATCAATTAAATTTTCGGGGTGTTATATTTCTCCTTTCATATGCCCTTATTTCCTGCTTCATGACAAATAATGTCAGTCTTTTTATTTAACTCAATTTTCTTATTGAACTCTTGTTTCTTGGAGAAATTGTTTTAGTAAAAAGTTTGAGTTTACCTTTTCCTTTCTTTCTCAGAAATTTCTTGAATTGCCTTGTCAGCAAGGCCATTTTACTATCATTTTCTTCATCAGAGGATTCATCACTATCATCATCATTTTCAATAACATTTTGGAGCTAGATGTTGCTTATAATGCTAATGGTTTCTTTTGGGTCATTTTAGATGCATTTCTTTTCAAATGATTTCATAAGTCATCGAAGACCCTATAAGCTCATCTAATTGCATGGTGGACAAATTTTTGGGATCTTCAATAGCAGTGGTCTGTGTGTGTCATGTAAATGAAAGAGACCTTAGTACCTTCCTTACAAGGTCACTGTTAGAGTATTCCTTTCCCAGGCCTTTAAGTCCATTTACTATTAGCATGAATCTAGCAAACATTTCAGATATAGTTTCATCATTCTTCATTCTAAACATTTCATATTCAAAACTACATACTTGCTTTGTCTCTCTTACCTCAGAGGTTCCTTCATAAATGAGTTGTAGTTTTTCCCACATTTCTTTTGTAGACTTACATGATGATACTCTAGAGTATTCTTTGGGATGGATAGCGCATTGCATCATGTTCGTTGCGCTCCAATTAAGTGTAGCTTTACGAATTTGTTCTCTAGTCCAGGTCTTCAGAAATTATGAAGTTCTAGTATGAAGAAATCTATGAAAGACGGCGGAAAAAGCTATGAAGAATCTAGAAAGGGGGGGGGGTTGAATAGATTTCTAGCAATTTTAAACAAACAACCTATCAAAAACAAGATCTACAGAAATTATGAAGTTCTAGTATCAGTGTAAGACAGAATTAAGATGAATTGAGTGTGTGAAAGAGGGAATTTGAAATAACTAGATGATAGTAGAGTTGATCAACACACGTGCCTGTCAATCATCTAGCGTTAGAGAATTCAAACCACAATGACAATGAGATTTAAGGTGGTTTGGATTACACAACTTGTATATCGTACATCCACCGTCCACACACATACACAATTATGCTTATCTAGCAAGTCTGAAAAACACACACACGATTTAAGATAATCAAAATCTCAAATCAAAACACACACACGTGAAATTGAGCAGAAGAAATGCTCTAATCTCACACTACACAATGAATGATATGAAGTTCAAACACAGAACCAGTTGGAAATTGAAGAAAAGTGTAACAGATAGAGCTGGCTCGATTTCCCCCTTTGCTTCTAGTTGCAAATTCCTTGGCCTCTAACTTCAGACAGATGATGCAGATTCTTGAATCTTGGAATTCAACTTGATCTTCAATCAACTTGAGCAACTGGATCTTCAATTCTTCAGATCTTGAGCATCTGCAGACTTCAGATGAAACTTCTCTATGGCCGCCATTTCCTTCTTTTGGGAATTGTGTATTTATGTGTTCTATCTCAGTAGTGCGAGGATGATGAGCATTTATACTCCCATGTGTCCACGTGGTACCTTGGAGTGTGTGGTCACATAATTCCCGCTCAAATTACTTGAACCACAAGCTGACTCATGTTTAGGATATTTTAGGTTTTGATCCATCATTCGAAGTGTGTCGACACAGTGATATTGTGTGTCGATGCAAGTAGCTTGACTTATTGTGACATCTTCATTGGAAATTAACCTGTGTCGACACATAATTTACTTGTGTCGATGCACCTGACTCAAATGCAAATATCTGCTCACAAGGAAACCTCATGTGTCGACACTCTGATAGAGGTGTGTCGACACCACTAACTCCTTTCTTCAAAATCTGCTTCCTGTAAATAAAAGGTGTGTCGACACACTGAAGGTACTGTGTCGAAACCACTGGTTTTTCTTCATGTAATGCTTTAGGGAAGTGCATGTTGTGTCGACACCCTGACAGGCCTGTATCGACACCATTGACTTCATGTCACTTTTTCTCTGAATTAAACATAAGATATAATGTTAAACATTACTTGAACAAAGTATTTAGAATTATATGGATCATAGTTAAACATCATTAAAACAAGAGATCCAACATCTCATGCATAATGATAGTTTCTAGACAAGCTTAACTTACCCTTCCACATTTCACCATTTGATATACCACATAGTCATTACATAGAAGATCAAATTAGCTTATTGTGTTTTTCATATACCATTCTCTCTTCTTAGTGTTGTGAATTTATCTTCAGCCAAAGGTTTTGTGAAGATGTCAACCAATTGTTTGTTTGATTCAATGGACTGAATTTCAATGTTTTGTTTGGCCACTTCATCTCTGAGAAAGTGATGTCTAATTTCAATGTGCTTTGTCCTAGAATGTTGAATTGGGTTTTTGGACAGATTGATAGCACTGGTGTCATCACATAGAATGGGTGTGCATCCAAGATCGAAGTGATAGTCAAGTAATTGACTTTTTATCTACAACAATTGAGCTACACAACTCCCTGCAGTGACATATTCAGCCTCTGTTGTGGAGAGTGCAACTGAATGTTGCTTCTTAGATGTCCATGAAACCATGCACCCACCTATGAATTGACAAGACCCACTAGCATAATCAGCATCAGTATAAGAAAGTAAATCAGTTTTACACCCAATAGGATACCACAAACCCAAATCAATAGTCCCATTCAGATATCTTAAAATTGTTTTCACAGTAGATAGATGAGACTCTCTAGAACTCGAATGAAATCTAGCACATAAACAACAGAAAATTGAATATCAGGCTTGCTTGCAGTGATATATAGAAGTGAACCAATCATACCTCTGAATTGCCAAGGATCTACCATTTTACCTTTTTCATCGGCATCAATTTTGATGCTTGTACTCATTGGTCTGAATGTCAGCTTGAAAATTGAACCTTTTCAGCAACTCCCTAATGTACTTTTCTTTGTTGATGAATATCCCCTCCTCAATTTGCTTCACCTACAATCCAAGAAAAAATTGAAGCTCCCCCATCAAGCTCATTTCAAACTCATTATGCATGAAGCTAGAAAACTCCGCAAATAAATCTGGATTAGTGGAACGGAAGATGATATCCTCAACATACACTTGAACTACAATAATGTGATCATTACATACTTGCACCCCTGCTCCAAATTCCTTAGGTGTCCCTGCGCCATCCTTATTCAACGGTGGGCCCCCTTCCATTTCTCAGGTTCTTCTACACTCTCTCAGGTCCCCGGTCATGCCCATTGCTATTCACACCCCTACTTCCACGGATTCTGGTGATCCTGCGGCCTTCTTCTCCCTAGATGAGATCAGCATCTCTTGCAAGCCCCTACAGTCTGCGATTATTGCCAGAAGTCCCCAGGGCCGGCCTTTTATTCAAGAGATTCGCTCTCACTTTATGCAATGATTTAAACTCTAGCAAGATTTCATGATCAGTGCACTAGATGTCGTCATCTTCTGATTCAGCTTCTGAGCAAAGATGACTATCTTCAGGTTCTTTTGAAGGACTCCTTGTATGTGCATGGCCAAATCTTCATGTTCTTCAATGAACACTTGATTTCTGTCCAGACGCAGACTCGCCGGTTGTTCCAGTCTGGTTGGAGTTGCCCCACCTTCTTGCGAACTTCTTTAATGATCCTATGGTTCGCTCCATGCTGGGAGCATTGGACATGTTCTTTAGGTGGACAGAAATACTTTGGGTATGATGTGCACAATCTGCTCGAGTAAATGTCTAACTGGACGTATCTAAGAAGTTGTTGATCACATTTGGTTAGGCTGTGGGGCCAATGGGTTTTGGTAGCCTATTGAATACCCAGACCCTCCTCTCTTCGACTCTTCTTGCAAACGCCTTGGTCATCTACCATAGAAATTTAAGAAGCACTCTGTTAAAATGAATTAGAGGTCAGGTGGCCCTGGCCTAGGCCAACCTGAGGACCCCTCTGCTCCAAGTGTGGTAAGAACTCAAATGGCCATGCCTTGGGGCAGGCTGAGAAGCAAGTTTGGCATCCCGTTCCCATCGGTGCAAAGGATTCTAATCCTCCTGGTGATGAGAATGGTCATTTGTGAGTTGGAGCTGCACCTAATGTTGCTGAGCCACAGCTCGATGTTATGTCTACCCAACAGCTGGTCATGGTCCTTGTGGTTGATCTTCCTATACACCCTGGTGATCAAATTGCTTACTTGTCAGGTGTGGGTGTTGCATCTATTATTCCTCAACCAGTGCTTGATGTTATGCCTCCTTAGAAACTGGTTATGGCCCTGTGGCCGATCCTCCTTCAGCTACTCACATAAATGTCACAGATCCCACACCAAGTCGTATCTCTTTGACTAGGAACGATGGCAAGCTAGTTATGTCTGTGATTAATGATGACTACTTATTGTTGGGCCTCCTAGATCAGATGCACCCTGCACTCACTGTTTGAGCTTCTGCTTATGTCCAGCCAAGCAGTGCAGCTGTGACTGAGGCCCCACTTGATCCTGCTACCTTTTCTGCTATGCCTAAGGTGTCAACTAGCAGACCACCTCAACTGAATGCTGAAACTCAATCTTGGTTACTTTCTCACTCTGGTCCAGCACTGACTGGTTCTCCATTAGAGGTGGAAGCTTTGCCATCCTCCACAGATGCCTCTCCGTCAGCCCCCATATGTCATTCATTGATGCCCTTCGTAAGAAGACCAAGAGATCTAATATTTGAAGGACAGAAGCCAGTCATGAGGAGGGACCTTTGCCATCTCGCCATCCTCCTATTGTGCACACTATAGCGCTTGCCCAGCTTCACCGAAGGCAACTTCAAGTGGTCCCTTTGTTTGCCTCCCTGTCTAGTACAAGGTTAGAAATCTTCTTGATGGTGGTACGGAAGTTAGCCCTTTGTCCTCTAACGATCTGTGCCAACTTCACAGAAGCTGGGTTGGCCTGTATGTTCCTCCAAATCTGCCACCACACCAACCTGGAGTCAGGACTCGCAGCTCACTTCGATGAGTAAATTCAGCTGACAAGATAGTGGACTGATCCTATGTGTTATGTTTCATTTTCTTGGGCCGTTGCTATGTTAAACTTGGCTCTTTATGTAGGGTGTTTTTTGCTTGCGCCCTGGTCTCTTTGTAATCCTTTCCTTTATGTTACCTCATATTTATAAAATCGCCTCGTTGTTCACGATGTCAAAGCCATGGCTCCTATATCGTTTCTGCTAGGTATAGACTTATTTAAAAAAAAACATGCTTTGTAAAGAGGGTTTGATCAACATTACCTCGAGTGTATTTCTTACCAATCAGAAAATTACTCAGCCTATCGTACCACACTCAGGGTGCCTACTTCAAACCATAGAGAGCTTTGCATAACTTGTACACATGGTTAGGCTTATTAGCATTTTCAAAACTAGGTGGTTGAGACACATAAAATTCTTCTTTAATTATTCCATTGAGAAATACTATTTTTATGTCCATTTGAAACAATTTAAATTTATTTGAACATGCAAAAGCTAAGAAAATATTAACTGCTTCTAATCTGGCTACCAGTGCAAAGGACTCCTCAAAGTCCACACCAAACTCTTGGTTGTAACCCTTTGCACCAAGCGAGCCTTATTTCTAATCACTTTGCCCTCTTCATTGAGTGTATTTCTAAATACCTATCTAGTTCCAATTTTAGAGTTTTCAATGGGCTTGGGAATCAAGCTCCAAACACTATTTCTTTCAAATTGGTGTAATTCATCATGCATGGCCTTGTTGGCCCACTTGATATGGCATTAAAAATAGCCTAGAGGGGGGGGGGGGGTGAATAGGAAATCTAAAAATAGAAATAAAAATCATCACTTGAAAACTTTGGTTAGTGAATGTAGTTTTGTGTAGTAGAGAGTAGCAGTGCGGAAGATAATAAAGAAACAATCACAAGAACACAAAAATTTTATCCTGGTTCAGTACTTCCCCAATGGAAAACCTACATCCAGTCCCCAAGCAAATCTTGACATTTCATTAACCAGGGTATAAGTCCCCCATGGATATACAACCCCTAGCTCCCCACTGGTCCTCTTCCTTTCCGAGTTGGAAGGAAATTCACTTCTATTATAGATCAAGAAGCCACCCAACTAGAACAAACTCCATTGTAGTTCTGCTAGACTTAAACCCCCAGCTAGGTTCTGTTGACACCAACCCCAGCTAGGTTCTTCCCTTAACCCAAGGGGAACACTGTGTACATTCCTACAGCCAGACAGAATCCACCAGCACCCTGCTGGCCTTCTCTTCACACAAGAAGAGGAACACAATATATAGTCCTACAGCTTTTTTTTTTTTTTTAGTAAAAGTGGAACATGATCAGCACCGGTCAAGTGCATACCATCCCAGCAGGATAGCATGTAATCACTTCCCAAGGCGACACCTACTACACATAATTTTATTTATGAAAAAAATTACTTTACAAGAACTACGAGGCATACCCCTGAGAAGTACAATGGTTTAAGAAAATCTAAGATTAGCCAGACCCATCCGTTCCCCAATTAGAGCAGGGAAACAAGGCCGAGGGAGCTGGGCTGATGAGGTAAACACCTCATTACAACGACTGGTGCAAGCAAAAGAGGCCAAAGCATCTGCCACCTGATTTGCTTCCCTATAAACATGATTCACCTGAACACCAAATTGCTGAACAAAATCAAAAATAGACCTCCACCACCTATAACAAGTCCAAGAAGGAGCAGTCCCCATCCGAAGGGAGGTAACCAAAATCATGGAGTCAGAACAGATCTAATTTAGAAGAATGCCATCTTCCTTTTCCAGACGCACACCATCAGCCATCGATCGGGCTTCAGCAAGAAGACTATTACCATCCCCATAGAAGTGTGAGAAAGCAAGGACAACAGTGCCAGCAGAATTTCTAACAACGCCTCCTCCTCCACAAGGACCCGGGTTTCCTTTAGAAGCCCCATCAACATTTAGAAGGAAACCATGAGTAGGTGGGATCCAAGATACCATTTTGCACAGTTTAATAGAAGATTGAACCACAAAACCGAACTCGCTAAGAAGTGCCAATTGCTCTGGAGTAGCTGCTTCTTTGAAAACCATTTTGTTAATAGCAAAAGTGACCATCGAATGGATATTTTATCTGAGGTCATAAGGAGAATACACAGCCTACTCAAACTTCATTTTACATCTGATCTTCCAAACCTCCCAGATAAGGAGAATGGAACAGTAAATGGAGATAAAACCAAGAGGTTATTGGTATCACTTGCCTTAATAATATCCCACATGCACATTGAAATATTCATATGAATACCAGTACCAGGTTGAAGAAGGGGAGCGACCCAAGACCACAAGTACTTAGCAGGATCACTGTGCATAAATAGATGATTTAAGTCCTCAATCTGAGGGCACCTACAATAGAATCATCTGGAGGGTAGAGGTATGCCACATTCAGCTATGCGATTATCAACAGGAACCACTCTATGGAGAAGTAGCCAAGCAAACAGAGAGGCCCGCCTACTAAAACGCTGGTGCCAGATGCGAAGAAGCGGCGACCTTTTGATTCCATGAGGGCAAACCAGCTCATAAGCACTTTTAATGTTGAAATAACCAGAAGAAGTTGCCTCCCAAACAGGGAAGTCCTCTTAGGAGGCAAGGGAAACTTCCTGAAGATCCTTAGGAATAAGATTATGAAAGGGATGCTGGCGATCAAGAAATACCTCTCGAACAGTTGGGGAAACCCCCTCCTGGAAAGGAAGGGGTGAGAGATCTCTAAGCGGTTGTTCACCATACCAAACATCATCCAAGAAACTAATTTTACGGCCATCTCCCAGAACCCATCTAGTGTGTTGTTTCAGAACGTTATAAGCACTGAAGAAAAGTTTCTTAGAGATGCCATGTGGATGAGAAATTAGATGACCATTATGCAAGTACCTTTGTCTAGCATAAGTTGCCGACAAAGAAGAACCATGGGAAATATTCCTAAGGAGCATGATGACCATAGACAACTGAACATGCCAAAGACTTCTCACGCCAAGACCCCCTTCAATAACTGGTTTTTGAATGGTAGTCCAACTAACCCAGTGACGACGCTTGTCCCCACCTGAACCAGCCCAAAAGAAACCGGCACAATGACGCTCAATATACAGAAGAACGATTTTAGGAATAGATGACGCCGTTGCTAGATAAACCAGTATGGAAGAAAGCACAGAATTAATCAAAGTTAACTTGCCAGCCTGGACAGAAATCTAGACTTCTGAGAATCAATTGTAACATGAATTCTATCCATCAATGACTTGTAGTCGACAATAGCGGTTCTACCCTGCTTGAGAGGCACCCCAAGATAATTCATAATACCTCTTTGACGATGGAATCCAGTAAGGCGATTGATTTTAGAAGCAAGCTGAATGGGTGCTGTTTTGGCGATGAGAAAAGAACTTTTTTCATGATTAATCCTTTGACCTAAACAGTCCTCATAACTCTTAAGGAACTTCATGATTTTCCTGATGTTAGTTGACTGACCATTGAGCAAAAGTAGAGCATCATCAGCATAGAGAAGATGAGACATTACCCTGCACCCTCTTGGACCAGAATAGGTGTAATATCCCTGTTATAAAGAAGCATGCGCAGCCCCCTACTTAAGGTTTCCTCCATAATGATGAAAAGAGAAGGCGCCAACGGATCACCCTGACGAAGACCTCTAGAGGATTTGAAATAACCTGCAAGAGCACCATTGAATAATACCGAAAACCAACAGTTGGATACCAACATAGCCACAAGAGAAGTAAACCTGGTTGAAAAACCAAACTTGGAGAGAACAGCCAGCAGAAAGTCTCATTGCACCCTATCATATGCCTTCATCATATCAAGCTTAAAGATGACATTATGACCACACACTTCTCTGCCCAAATCAGCAGCCAATTGCCTTGGTAGGAGGACATTGTCCATGGTATTTCTACCTTTAACAAAAGCTCCCTGCTCCTCAGAAATGATATTAGGTAACAAAGAAGAGAGTCTTTTAGAAATGATAACAGCCACAATCTTGTAGCAAAAGTTACAAAGACTTATGGGCGGTAATGGCTAAAATTGTGTGGATTATCGACCTTGGGAATCAAAGCAATTAGAGTGGAAGAAACACCCCTGGGAAGGGGATAGCCAACGAAAAAACCAGAAACAGCCTCAGTTACATCCTTAGCGATAATACTCCAACAAGCAGTATAAAAGTTCCCAATAAAACCATCCGGACCCGGAGCACTGTCCCCTTTCATGTTCCAGACAGCTAGTTTATTCTCCTCATCATTAGGAATAGTAGTGAGCATGTGATTATCCTCCTCCGAGATGATGTTTGGAATAGATTTGAGCAGCTGGTTATGAATAACATGAGTTTCCGTGGATAAAAGAGAAGAAAAGAACTGTTGAGTGGCAGACTTTAAAGAATCTTGGTCATCACACCATTGACCATCAATTCTAAGCCGATGAATGAAATTCTGTTCCGCCTACTTTTCACTACTGCATGGTACAAAGCAGTGTTTCTGTCACCCTCCTCCAACCATTGAATTCTAGATTTTTGGCACCAAAAAATTTCTTGACAATGGAGGGTCTGTCTAAGCTGCGCATTAGCTTTATTCAAAAGAGAACGATTGAGACAGTGGGCGCCTCATCAAAAAGAGTCTGATATTTAGCAATTTGTTCCTCAGCTTTTCTAATGTTATCTTCAATATGACTGAAAACATGTTTATTCCAATGTCTCAAGGCGATTTGGCAGCGCGAAGCTTATCCTAAAGCCTATAAAAAGGATTAGGATGCCATCTGTCCATAGAAGTCCAAGCAAGCTTAACACATTCCATAAAGGAATCATGCTTAGTCCACATATTTTGGAAAATAAACTGGCTTGGTTGAGAGTACAAACCATGCAACTTGATGAAAAGTGGGGCATGGTCAGAAGGACCACGAGAGAGATGATGCACGCTACACCCAGGAAAAACCCCATCACACCGATTATCAACAAGCACTCTATCCAACCTAGCCTTAATAGAATCAGAGCCAACTCTGTTGTTAGACCAGGTGAAAGGATAACTCTTGTAGCCAACATCCAAAAGACCACAGGTAGAAATAAAAGTGTCGAACTCAATCATAGATGTCGTATTATGCAAAAGACCGCCCTTCTTCTCAGAATGTTTAGCAATACAGTTAAAATCTCCTCCAATAAGCCAGGGAATGTTTATAATGTCCACCAGAGCAAGGATATCATCAAACAACAATCTTCTATCACTGAGTTGACAACTAGCATAAAGTGAGGTGATCACAAGCAAAGGAGACCCATATTTGAGAAGCATATCCGTAACATGTTGAGATGTATATGAAATGATATTAAAGGAGTACGATTTATTATAGAAGATCCAAATTTTGGAATCCATTTGAAGTTCCTCAACACAACAGTCCATATGAAGATAACTGCAAATACGGGAGGCTTGCATATGTTCAATTTCGGCTCAAGAATAGCCAGGAACTGAATTTTCCTATCCCTCACCAGGTGCTTTAGAGCACGCTTGGAAGCTTTGTTGTAAAGCCCCCTAATATTCCAAATGAATATATGATTAATCATGAGGAAACATAAACTTTATGTGCCGCGGCAGCTTTTGCCTAGGATCTAGTATGGATATCATTCCAAAAAAACTTCCCTCGTTCTTTAGCAGGTTTAACAGGAGGCATATGGAAGTTTTTGGCAGTTACCTTAAATGAAACCTGGGAGGTTTCCTGTGTAGATGATTTGGCAACTGGGTTACCACGCGAAGGCAGACATGCTAAATTTTGAGATTTACCATTGTCCACACCTCCAGCGAAAGAACCGCCATGCATGGCCACGAGCGGCAGTGACGTAGGCACTCCTGTAACCTCCAAACCTTCCTGGACTGTAGATGGGCCATGCATAAGTAAACTAACTTCATCTGCATGAGCATTTAGTGGCCACTGATCTAACTGCTCCTTGAGATTAGGATCATGCATAGCCTCCAGAGAAATGTCAGCGTTTGGCACAGCAATAAGATTTTCCTGGAGAACACCCTCACCAATGGCAGCATTCACTGCAACTTGTTCTTCACTTGTTACAGGATCTACCACATCATCTCCTAGTCGCTCAAAAGCATTACTAACCGGAATGTCCGAAGTAACTTCCACCACTTTCTTCTTATGTCCACGAACTGGTCTCCACTCTTGAGAAGACTGAACCACAACCCCAGAAACACCAGCATCTTTGGTTTCTTGAGCAGGCATAGTTCTCTTATTCTTTTTGTGACAGGAATCTTCACTATTTCCAATGAGACAACAAAATTTATATAAAGGAGGAACCCTGTGGTAATTCACTTTCTGCCAAAACCCCTGATCACCATAACCAATCCAAATCTTATCTTGGAGAGGAGCAGCAATATCGACATCGATACAGACTAAAGCTTTAGTAGTTTGGGTCCAAGCTAGCGTAGCCTCATGGATTCGCAGAGCTTGTCCAGATTGTTAGCGATAGATCTTAGATAATCCTCATTATACAAACTGACAGGAAGACCAGGGATACCTACCCAGATAGGCATCAATGAAGGGTCTTTATCATAATATAAATTGGCCAACCATCTGAAGAATCTAAATAAATAACCTTTGATGTGTAAACTTTTCCGCAGGAGAACCAAGAGGAAGTCCTCCTCAGAATCAAATGAAGAAGGAGATGACGATGGTTCAGAACACTTGCTATGAAATCAGATTTAAGCCCCAGCCTAGCAGATAAACAAGACTTTATCTCAGGGATGGAAGGCCTGCCGTAAGAACATTTGACAATGATGGCCATGTGGAGGACCTCCTCAGACTTCAAAATCTCATCTTGAGAGAAGAAAACGGTGGGTTCCACAGCATCTGTGAACGCAGAAGCCTTAACTTTCAAGAGAACCTTCTTAGGACGCAGTGATCCAGATAAAGCTTGCGCAAAAGACAACGTCCTCATGGGCAGAACCCCAGGAACCTGCTCAGCCGCCATGGAAGTAGAACCCAGCCTACAGTCCTACAGCTGGGCACAAGTCTTTCTTAGAAAAGAAAGAATGAATTGAGAGTTATACAAGATGAACACTAAGGAACTTAAACTCGCAGCTCACAAACTCTCCCCTAGATTTACAATGATGCACAAAGAGAGAGGGAAGAGAGGAAAGCTTGAATGCTTGAAGCTTTAAAGACTTCAACTCTAAAAGCTTCTCTTGAATAGGCTCGAGCTCTTCTCTCTTTACTTGAGTGTGTGTGGAGTTGGATGCTCACTGGATGTACACTCTGTGAATGATTTTCACGTTCGCTCTTATTCTTCTACTTCAAACAGTTCATCCTTTATAGAGCAGAAAGATAGATCCGCTGAAGTATAGCTGTTGGAGTTCTTGGATCCGTTGAGACTCTTCATCTTCTGCTCTTCTTCTCCTTCTGTCTAACAGACACTTGGTGTAGAGGGAAGTCTAGATATCTATAGGCACAGAAGACAGAGTTAGAATAAAAGGTCTTCTCACAGAAGGCCCATACCTTGCCTTACTTCCATATTTCCTATTGCCAACATCTCACCTACCTTGAAGAATAGACAACAGAAAGATCATCAGTCAAACAAAAAAATAAGTTAAATATATGAAGTACATTTGAACTTTCATTTGGCGCCACAGTCATTTTGAAACATTTGAAATGTAGAGGCAATCGATGTTTATTTAAAGGCAATAGATATTTCACAAGGGGAATCGATATTTCAGAAGCAATTGATGTTTTATAAAAGACAATCAGTGTTTATGAAGGCAATCGATGTTTTATGATGACAATCGATGTTTAAAGACAATCAATATTTTATAGGTAATCGATGTTTAAGGTAATCAATGTTTAAGTGAAGAGCAGTTGATGTTAAGAAGCAATCGATGTTTTAAAGATAATCGATCATAATAGCAATCGATGTTTAAGTTAAAAAGCAATCAATGTAAATGAAGACAATCGATGTGAACTTCGACTAGCGACTTTGACTAATGAGGAAATTGTTGGTTATGGAATGAATATCTAGAGGGGGTGAATAGATATAGACCTTTTAAAAAATTTGAGATCACAAATCAGACCTTATGATATGAGAGAAAACCATTTCAAAACCAAAAAACAATTAGACAGCACACCACACAATGCAAGTAGGATTTTTAAGGTGGTTCGGCTCCAAGGTGGAGACCCTCACTAAACTAAGTGAAGCTTCAATCACCAAGCCAAAAGTGTGAAATACTCACACATCTACTGATTCACAGCTTCATACAACCTGTTGACTCATAGGTTCAACACTGCTGATTCACAGCTTCAAGATTATGACAATCTCACAATCCTAACACACAAAGTGTAGGATCTATTCATCTACTCCATCCGGAGTAGAAAACCAAGGGGTGTAATGTTTAGAAGAAATAGAAAAGATCGCACAAGAGATATCATTGAAAGTGAGAGGAATTTTGTCAAACACTCTTGCTGGAGAATCAATGGAGTTGAGATCTGATCAATTCTCCACTTGAATTCCAAATTGCTTCTTCTCCAGACTCGAATTCATCAAGCTCTTCTTCTGGCTGCAGCTCAAGGATCAAATTGCCTCTGATTGAACTAAAATTCTGAAGCTCTGCTTTAATCGAACAGCATCAGGGCTTCAAACAAGATGAAGAATTGATGCAACATCTCTTCTTCCCATTGAGCGATCTGTACCAGATCCTCTTCTCCTTAGCTCTCTCTCTCTCTCTTCACTTTTTCTCTACTACTCTATGTTTTCTTCTATGTGTGTTACTTTCGAAGATGATGTCGCAAGCCTTTTCGATTAGCGCATCAGAATCTTTAGGTGGGCCCCATCAAAATCCCCAATTCGTTGGGAGATATTTTACCATCAAAAGGTTCTCATCCAAAACCTTGTGAGGAGCGTCGAGAATCCCTAATAATTGGGCCTCAGATCATGTTCCCCGAAAGAACACACTGGCAATTCCTTTTTCTTACTTGGAGAAAGAGATTAGTGTGTCAACACTAATTGTGCATTGTGTCGATGCACAATTAAACTGGCTATAATCAATGCAGATTCTTTACTAGTGTCGACCTCATGACTTCATGCGTCGACCTTATCTATTAGACTTTAGTGGAGACTGGCTGTTAATATGCTTTGTGTTGACCTCATAGTAATCAAGTGTTGATCTCTTGGAATAGTAGAGTCAACTTGACCTTTAACATGTGTTGACTCCCCGTACTCTTTAATTCTATCGTTTGCTAAAACTTGTGTCAACCTGAGCTTCATCTAGAGTCAACCTCTTGAGATTCTTTCCATTCAGCGCAAACATGAAGATCAACATGTGTTGACCTGACATTGACTAGTGTCGACTCAAGTGATTCTTCTCTCTTCAGCACTTACTGGAAAAACTAGCATGTGTCGACCTGATCTTTGGCTAGTGTTGACTCAAGTAGTTCACTGTGCACCAGTAAGTTACTAACTGAGCCATGTGTGTCAACCTTCAGAGCAACATGTGTCAACACACAAATGATCTTTTGACTTTGAGAATTTTCCTATCATAAGTAAATATGTGTTAGAGGATTCTTAGATATTTATGATAGTTATACTTGATTCAAGACATCATCAAAACCAGGGACACAACAATCTCTCCCTTTTTGATGATGGCAACTATCATTCATAGAGGTTTTTACTGTGACTTAATTTATTACACATAGTTATCACACAAGTACACAAGTCATCACACAAGCACACAAGCATTCCACACCAAGCAATCCACACATGATAATAGTTCAACACAGATGATTCAATTTCATGTAAAAATTTTACAATATGAGGCATAGAAGCATCTGGCTATTACAGATGAAAACAAAGACAAAAGAGTCATGAATCGAATCTATGAGGATGTCTCCCCCTTTGACATTATAAAAAAAATGATCACTGCTAAGGGGAAACAGGAGGTGGAGGTGGATGGACAATGAGCCTCTGCTCAATTCTTGCAAGCCTTGCTTCCAGATCTTCATAGTCCTCTCTCAGGTAGATCTGAATAGCATTCAATCTTGTATTCAAAATGTGGGACATTTCTTTCAAGTTATCAGACACAAGAACAAAGATTTGATCTACGCCATGAGGCATGGGTGGTGCAGCAGTAGAATAAGTAGCATGGTGCTATCAGCTGTCTTAGTGTCACCATGAAGCTTCCAGACTTGATCAAAGCCATGTCTCACGG
Source organism: Colocasia esculenta (assembly GCA_014218235.1). Taxonomy (NCBI): domain Eukaryota; kingdom Viridiplantae; phylum Streptophyta; class Magnoliopsida; order Alismatales; family Araceae; genus Colocasia; species Colocasia esculenta. The sequence continues at coordinate 185,936,888 of CM024755.1, read as the reverse complement.
ATTGAAGATGGGCCATCCATGGCTATATGATAATCTCTAAGCATGTTTAGACTGCTAGCCATTTGAGAGTAAGACCCTTTTATTGCTGGAATATCATCTAGCTTATCTAAGCCTTTAGACAACATCTCCTCAATTGACTGTATCTTATCAAAGATCTGTGCCTGAGTGTATGTTGCATGATTAAATACCTCTCCAATCTTTTCGATAAGCTTATTGGATCTGAAAGCTGCAAACCCTGTTGTTTGTATTTGCTTGTCAATGTTCTCACTTAGTTGTTTTTCAATAATTTCCATTATCCTCTCAAACCTCATTGACTATTCTTCATTCTTAGCATTGAGTTGGCCAATAGAGTCATGAATGGATGCAGATTACTCTTGAATAAGCTGTAAAAACTGTGAAGGAATGACAAATTCATTGGATGATGTGGATGGTGGAGCACGTTGAAAAGTAGATGCATCTTGTTGAGTGAGAATAGCTGGTTGAACTTGAGGTGCATCCACACCCAGGTCATCAAATCTGGGAAGAGGGCTGAAAGATCTAGGTGCATAGAATGGTGTGGGTGATGAAATATCCTCTACCATCTGATGTATTTGATTACCAGAATCTTCTCCTTACTGTTCAGCATGGAATTGACCTTCATGTTGTTCATGATGTGGAGGTTCCACAACAATTTCTTCAGAGAATTTACTTGAGAGGGAGTTGGTCCTCTCACCAACTGGACTCCTTCTAGTTTGAATTTCATGAATTTTACTATATGATCCAGGCAATAGATATTGTATCTTGGTATCGTTTTAAATTTGGTATTACCAAGAGGGATCTTGGCTTTTAGAAAGATACCAGATAAATGGGCTGCATATGGAAGACTTCTTCGTAGCTCTGGTCTGGTTGACTCATGAAGTAACTGGCAAAAGACAGTTGCCAAGTTTGCCTTTTCCCTAGTGAGTAGATAGTAAAGCAGAACTCTTCGAAGTCTTGTCACTATGTGTCTCCCTCCACCTTGAGGTGTCAATACAGTAGTGCAAATATGATGAAGTACTCTATTCAAAGGAGAAAATTTATTTGCATTAATGCTAGACACCCAAGTCTGTACAATATTCTCTTTATCATGATCAAGTCCAGTCATGAGAGAGTATGCTTCATGCAGGCAAAAATTGAATTCATGAGGATTATAACCAGCATTTGGAATATTCAAGGCTTCACTCAAAAAATATGTGGTCAAGATTATGGGAATCTCTTGAACAGTAGTTTCCAAAGTGTGTTCTTTACTAACAAGATTTTTATAAAATTCTTTAACTAGGATTGATAAAAGGTTCTATGATCACTAATGAAACTTGTCCAACTTTGAAACTCAATCATCTCAAACAGTTCTGGAAAAGCAGTGTGCATACCTTCATCATAAATATCCACAGTTCTCAGATTCAAAATGTGTCTATTTTCAGTTAATCTTGTGACTACCTTCCATGTCTGACTGGTTTCAGTATCTGTATCCATTGCCTCATTCTTTGATTCTGAGGGTTGGCCAGTGCTATGTTCTTTAGACTCACTGATGTCTACTCTGCCAGAGATATTCCCAATTTCAGTCTCAGTCCTTTGAGAATCTTGATTTTCAGAAGCATCTATATCGACTAGAGTACTATCAGTGGACTTCTTAGATGAGGAAGCTTCTTGATCAGATGTGCCTTGATCATCAGATGATTGATTTGAACTCTGAGCATTAGGGTTTTCTTCCTCAGTGCGCATGGCGTGAGATGATTGATCATCTTCTTCCTTGCTGGAACTACTCAAATCAACAACTCGCTCTTCTTCTTGCCATTTGATAAGGTCTTCTCCTTAGCCGATCTTGGATGTGTGAATCTTCAGTTGGAGAAGGAGGAACTGCAGGCTACTTCTTCTGCGGTGCAGTACTCTTTCCGTTGTCATTCCTCGCCTTGGTACAACGTTCGAAAGTGGCTGGTTTGACATCCTTCCACTTGCCACCCCGATGAGCAGACAATTTTGACACCATGATGGAATTGAGGGAGAAGAGAGTTTTTCGCTGAAGCATAATGAAGGTTGTTGGATATAGGAAGAAGAAGTGTGGTTTGTTTCAAATGAGCATGAACGGGCATAAGTGTTGAGACTATTTGGAAAAAAGAAATGTCGCGCATCGACCTACCCTAGGTGGTACAGTGGTCACATGGAACAGTAAAGTGTAACTAATTCCATTGAAAGAGATTACAAGATGTGTCGACACTGAGATAAGATGTGTCGACTCAAGTAAGAAGGATTCAATGAAGAATTCAGATGAATGAGGATTAGAGCAATTAACCATGACTAGATTTGAACTTTTAGGGATCTTTGAGGAAGTTAAAGAAGTTATGCCCTTCCCTCACTATATTCTCCTCTTAGTGAAATTAATGGTTTGAAAGTTATAAGCTTTAGTTTAACCAATTAAAAGAAACTGAAGGACTAAGAGGCATAAGTAACAGAATTAAAAACATTTCTTCAAAGTGAAATTGTAGTCTTTCTAAATCATACTCAACACATGTAAAAGGAGACTCTAGTGAAATATTAAAAATAATCCATGAGGTATTGAAATAAAACTATCTTGAGATTATTTCAGTGATTTGAATTTTGATTTTGAAATATTATTTTGCTTCTTGACAATTAGATGAACATTCAGATATGCTTTTTCTTTTTCATGCAAGAGCTCATGCTTTTTACACACTGGAGCTCTTGATTACTCAAGTGAGGTAATCATCTTGTCACAAGGGTTGTGTGCGACTTTTCATGTGAGGATACATGTTGGTTAGACACAAGAATCCCTAGTTACTCAGTAAGCACAAAAAGAAATTTTATCAACCTTCAACAGAATTAACTAGCTCTTCATAACATACATTAATTCAACTAATTTTTTAGGATATACAATTTCTCAGAGACTAGTCATTGTTCTGCCACAACAAAATTATGTGAGAAAGTTTTTGGCCAACATTTAAACTCAAGGAAAGTTTGAGAACAATACATTACAAATGATTTTTAGTATTCAACCAGAGAACCTAGAATACACATGAATTTTAGAAATGAGTAAGATGCAATTTTCAATTTGTACAAGGTTTTTTAAAAAAACTATTATTTAACCTCTTTTAAGTATTTTTAGTAAATTTCAAGATTAAACTCAAAAGTTTATAAATGACATACCATTTCTTTTACCTTCGGAGAAGATGAAGGGTAGAGAATAAGGTATTAACTCCCCCTGAAGAGTTGCCCTATTTCAAAATTCATAACAGTTAAACACTCCCCCTCAATGAGTGAATCTATGGAAAAAGAAGGAGAAAGTCCAGAAGTTGGATGAATGAAGAGATTTCAGGATCAATGGAGTTTGTGTCGACTCAATCACCATTAGTGTCAACCTTATTCAAGCCAAACCACAATATTTATGAAAGATTCTTTCTTCTCAGATAGCAGTTACTGTGAAGCTCATTTTTCTCAACTTACCCAGCTTTTCTGATGACACTGAATCAATGAAACTTCTCTATCCAAACATTGTTATTTCTCAAAGCAAAATTGGTTCATGAAACATAGGCTATTCAAGATAAACCTCCCTCTTACTAAGTGTACCAAAATTGATGTGTAATGATCAAGCAACGAGCAATGTCAAGCCATATGACATGAAATCAATCAAGTAAACATTTGCAAGCAATTTAGCAGACAATCATCCATTAATCAATTAAGCACAATCCTAGTTCTCTTCTTAAAGATGAAAATCTTTCATTACACAATGGTTTTGTGAATATATCAGCAATCTGCTTAGATGTTTCAATGAAATGCAACTCAAATGAGTTTTTGCTGACTTTATCTCTTAAAAAATGATGTCTGATTTCTATGTGCTTAGTCCTAGAGTGCTGAAATGGCCTTTTTGCCAAGTTTATTGCACTAGTGTTATCACGCATAATTGGGACACATCCAACATCCACTTGGTAGTCTTGGAGTTGGTGTTTAATCCATAACACCTGAGTGCCACAACTCCCTGCAGCTATATATTCTACTTCTGCATTAGAGAGAGTAATCGAGTGTTGTTTCTTGGAGGCCCAAGAGATAAAACACCCTCCCAAAAATTGGCAATAGCTACTAGTACTCTTTCTATCCAATTTACAGCCAACATAATCCGCATCTGAATAAGAAATTAACTTATACTCACAAGATGCTTGATACCATAATCCCAAATCATGAGTTCCTGCAAGATATCTAAAGATTCTTTTTTACAGCGCTCATATAAGATTCTCTAGGACTAGCCAGAAATCTAGCACATATGCATATAGAGAATTGTACATCAGGTCTAGAAGTTGTAAGATAGAGTAGGGATCCGATCATACCTCTGTTGTTTTTGCATCTACCAAGTTACCTTTCATATCGGCATCTAGACTTGATGTTGTGCTCATTGCGGTTGCCATGGTTTTAGTGTTTTCCATTTTATACTTCTTCAGCAACTCTTGAATGTATTTTGACTAATTGATGAAAGTTCCTTCTTTAGTTTGAATTACCTGCAATCCAGGAAAAATTTTCAGTTCTCCCATTAAGCTTATTTCAAACTCACTTGTCATTAAATCAAAAAATTCCTTACATAAAGATGATTTTGTTGATCCAAATATAATGTCATCGACATAAATTTGGACAACCAAATATCATGTTCCTGCACTTTAGTGAAAAGGGTTTGATCTACTTTACCTCTAGAATACCCTTTACTTGTAAGGAATGAGCTCAACCTGTCATACCAAGCCCTGGGAGCCTGCTTTAATCCGTAAAGTGTCTTATCAATCTTGAACACATGTTTAGGAAAATCTGAGCATTTAAAACCAGGAGGTTGTTCTAAAAAAACTTTCTCTTTTATTAAACCATTTAAGAATGCACTTTTTATATCCATTTGTTGAAATTTGATGCAGTGAGCACATGCAAAAGAGAGCAAGACTCTGATAGCCTCTAGCCTAGCAACAGGAGCAAAAGATTCTTCGAAGTCTATTACAAATTCCTGATTATAACCTTTTGCAACTAGCCTAGTCTTATTTCTTATTATCTTACCTTCTTCACTTGTTTTATTTCTGAAAACCCATTTAGTTCCAATGACACTTTGTGAGGTAGGTCTTGGAACTAAATGCCACTCCTTATTTCTCTCAAACTGATTTAGCTCTTCTTGCATAGCATTTATCCAAGAAGCATCTTTTAGAGCATCTTCAATATTTTTGGGTTCAGTTTGTGAAACAAGAGCCATTTGATCTAATTCATGAATAAGTCTGAAATGAGATCTTGTTCTGGGTGGATCAAGCAGGTTGCCAATAATGTTGTCTTGAGGATGATCTCTTAGCACTTTGATATTCAGTTGATCTTTATTCTCATTTGTAGTTGATGTTTCTTGCCTATCTTCATCACCTAGAATTTTACTTGTACTTGATCCCTCTCCTTGCTGGTCGTTTGGATCTTTCTTTTCCAGAAATTCCTCATCATCCTTTTCTCTGCAAACATCATCATTGAGTTCATCAAAAGTTATATGAGGGGATTCTTCAACAATTTGATCTTTGACATTGAAAACTGTATATACTCTAGAATGATTTGAATAACCAAGAAAAATGCCCAACTCACTTTTGGGTTCAAATTTATCCAAATCATTTTTACTGTTATTTAAAATAAAACATTTTGCTCCAAACACTTTGAAGTGAGCAATGGAAGGTTTCTTACCTTTTAGAAGTTCATAAGGTGTCATTTTCCTTAGAGGCCTTACCATTGCACGGTTTATGATGTAGCAAGAGGTGTTTACTGCTTCTGCCTAGAATTTTCTAGGCAAGCCACTCTCAATCAGCATAGTTCTTGACATTTCTACCATGGTTTGATTGTGTCTTTCCACCACTCAATTTTGTTCAGGAGTTCTGGGTGATGAGAATTTATGAGTAACTCCTTCTTCCCTGCAAAGATTTTCAAAGTCAGTATTTTCAAACTCACCACCATGGTCAGACATCATTGAGATTATCTTGAATTTTTCTTCCTATAGGATTTTCTTATAAAATTCCAAAAATTCCATAAAAGCATCACTTTTGTGAGCAAGAAAGAACACCCATGTAAATCTTGAAAAGTCATCAACAAGTACATATGCAAACTTTTTCCCATTAAGACTATTGGTCTTTATGGGTCCAAACAGATCTATATGAATAAGTTCGAAAGGTTTAGAAGGTTGACTTTCAGATCTACTTTTGAAGGATTTTCTTATTTGCTTACCCTGAACACATGCTTCACAGATTTTAATGTTTTGCTTGAAGGAAATTTCTGGTAAACCTTTTATCATATTGAACTTAACAAGTTTATGTAGCATATTGTAGCTAGCATGACCCAGTCTACGATGCCACAAACATGCAAGATCATTCTTATTAGCAGCAAGACATAGATTGTCATTTTCAGATTCATCTAAGCCAACCATGTAAATATTATTGATTCTTTTACCAATGAATTTGACACAATCTTAATTTGGCTCAAATATGGTACATCCAAGAGAGTCAAAAGTTACCTTATGTGTAACGACCTTCTTTATACTGGTACGATTATACCAATCATCATCGATATAAAGGGCGTCGTCACAGTGGGACATGTACCCAATGTTGAGCAACTACCCCTAAGAAAATAATTTAAGATAACCTTGTGTTTTTGCTATGACAAAACCTTTAAAAAACTTTCTACAAATTAAATATACATATCACAGAACATAGTTTGTACAAACTCTATCTCAAAAATTTTCGAAGTCCACAGACATCACAATCCGACTGTGGACTCCGACTCCTTTAGAATCGAATAGTTCTGCACAAAATCATCTCTAAAATTTCCTATGTCCAGACTACTACATTGTATCCGACTGTCAACATACGACTTCATACAGTCGAATACTTCAGAATCTAATTCCTTTGAATCCGACTTCTTATAGTCAGATACTTCATTTTGGACTTCAATTCTCAAAATTCGAATTCTTCTATATCCGACTTCTAAAGTTGAATTCTTTGTCTTGTTTCTGTTTAACTCCATGGAAGTCGAATTATGACTTTCAGATGCATTTCTATCCGACTTGCAAAGTCGAATGATATTATCTTAATGCAACTTCTGATGAAGTCAAATTTATCCAGTCCTATAATTCTGTCTCTGACTCCTAGAGTCGAATTACACTCACTTCTGAATCCGACTTCACTGACAAGTCCTGTACTTGTACTTTTTCTGTGAAGATACTATTTTATCATCTTATGAAATTTTGATTGCATATCATTTTATCTTCCTTGATATGATTTCTATTAAAACCTACATTGACTGAATATTTTCTCTATCTATCAAATTATCATTATTTAATATATTCTGACATGATAAGACTACTATACTTAAAATACACTTCTAAAATTGTCAAATGAATATATTTGAATACATCTATTCAAATTGATCTCTTGCTTCATGACAGTAGTCCTGATTTTCTATATTCATAAGATATATTGCATTTATTATTTTCAAACGCATGGCATCTGACAGAGGCTCACCTACCATTGTCAGAACTTGTCCATAGCTTCTGTTTGCAAACTGTCTGTCCATCCTATATTGGACTGAAAAGCTATCTGTCCGAGGTTTCCATACTTTTTATTTTTCTATGACTTACCTACCTCAGAAAGTATGGAGGTACCCTATCTTTTTGTCTTGTCTTTGCTGTTGGACATTTATTGAAGCACGTTTTCAGCATGGAGCTTTCACAGTCCATTTAATTGGATTGACCCTTTAGCTGTGAAGATGCAAGCCTCGTCCAAGAAACATTGGAAAGAAGCAAAGATAGTAGGACTTATGGATAATAAACTCAACAAGCATACAAAGGATCCAAGGTCTCTCCTCAAACAGCCAGATCTCTAACGGCCATTTTCAAATGGCTACATTCTTCTGAAGATTATAAAAGAAGTCGAAGTTTGAAAGAGTATATACCACCAGAGAACTGAACACTTAGAGCTGTGCTAGCATTCTCTTTAATTCTCCTCTGCCTTCTGCTAGCAAGAGATCTCCACAAGCCTTCTTCCAAGCTACAAGATTGAGAGCTCAACATTCAGAAAACTCTCCAAGCACTTCCATACTCACAGAAGTCTTGTTTTTGGGTGGCAATCGTAATTAGAAATCTTTCAGTCCACCCTGCTTGTTCAGAAAGGATTTTAGTTGCAACTCTTATCTTTTTATCCTTTCTAAATTAGGTGTGTTTGCTCATTCTTGAGACAAACACACAAGTGTTTTTACATATCTTTCTGTGTAATTCCTGCAGGATGATTGTTCCTACATTTCCCCTCTTGTGTAGGGAAGACTTTGTTGAAGGTAGTGTTTGTACCCCTGGTAAGGGAAGACTTGCTTGGAGCAAGTGGGCTTGTAATTCCTCTCAAGGGTGAGAGAATGCCAAAGTTTATTGGCAGTTAGTGAAATCTCAAGTGGTTGGCTTGAGGACTGGATGTATGACTTCCATGTGGGAAGGGTTGAACCAGGATAAATCTCCTTGTGCATTTGTGTGATTGTTTTCCCCAATTTACACTTGAATCACACACTACACTAAATTCTAATAGATTTATTTAGTGCTGCTTAATTTCAGATAAAATTTTTAAAAGCACAAGAAGTCCTATTCACCTCCCTCTAGGACATCATTAGTGCCATCTCGATCCAACAAGTGGTATCAGAGCAAGGTCTTCTCAGAAGAATCTAAAGATTTGAGAAGAGATGGCAGCTGAAGCTCACAACTATGAAGGCCAGTCTGTTACAAGGCCACCATTCTTTGATGGTGAGATTATCAGTATTGGAAGATGCGGATGGAGTGCTTCATCAGAGGCATAGATTTTGATCTGTGGTCGATAATAGAACAAGGTGATTTCCAAATTATTGGTGAGTCCTCTTTTTTTTTTTGGTAAAAGTGGTCCTCAGGGCCTCAAACTAGGAGAGTGCACCCTTCCCCAGTAAGGGAGAATGTTCTCACTCCACCAGTGAGGGCAACCTGGGCCAAAACTATTATAAAGATTAAAATAAATACAAAACGTGGGGCATACCCCAGCTATATCATTCTAACATGCATGAGACCAGATTTATCAATCACGATAGGCCCTTTACAAGAATGAGGCATGGCCTGCGCCCCCCAGAAAAGATCATTATGCCTATTTTTAACAGCTAAATTAGCCAGAGAATCAGCAAGCTAGTTGGTTTCCCAGTACACATGAGACAGCTGAAGGACCCATGGCTGAAATAAGATCTAACTTCTATCCACCATCTGTATAGACGCCATGAAACATTCTTATCCTCCCGGATGGAGTTCACAAGAACCTGTGAATCCGAATACACAATGGAAAGTCTGAATCCTAATGAATTAGCCAACCGAAGACCATCACAAAGCACTCTCATTTCAGAAATCATGCTGGTCCCGGAGGCATAAAAATTAGCGAAGCCCACATGAACATGACCTTGAGGATCTCTAATGCAACCACCTCCACCACATTCCACAGGATTTCTTTTGCAAGCACCATCAACATTGAGACTGTAATCGCATAAAGGAGGAATCCATCTAATCAATTTAAGCTTCTTGACAGGGCATAAAGGGACATAACTGAAGTCTTGATAGGTTTGCATCTCCAAAGAATTGGGGGCAACCTTAAACTATATTTTAGAAATCGAGTGCAGGATGCTGAATTTTATTCTGTTGATGATCACTCCAGCAGAAATACCATTGGATTCAAACCTTCTTAAGCATCTACCTTTCCAAATTTCCCACAGCATAAGAATGAGGTATTGAGAGAAGCAAAACCATAAGGCGACCTGGTGTTTGAGTGATGAATAAAGCTCCACAGGCAGGCAATAATCTGGCTGTGCATGTTTATCCTTTGAGAGATAAGAGGATGAAACTAACGCCAAAGAGGGACAACAATATCACTATGTATGAGAACATGATTCAGGTCTTCACACTGAGGGAACTTACAACAAGAACAGCAAGACACCAATGGAATACCAGCTTCAGATATGTGACCATCCACAGGCACTGCCTGGTGTAAAATCTTCCAAGAGAATAAAGAGGCTCTGTGATAGAAATAATTATGCCAGATCTTAGCTAGTGCCGGCCTTTGCACACCCATCAGTCTGATCAGATTATAAGTAGACTTAGTGGAAAAAGATCCATTGTTGGAGGCCGCCCATAAACACTTGTCCTCATTATCAGGAAGCACCAATCGATCAATAACCGACTGAGGTATCTTGGATCTAAGTGGGTGTGAAACATTAGTAACCAACTCATTCAAAAAGGCCCCCGCACTGTCACTGTCTACCTGGATCATGCTGCTGAGTGGTGTTTCGCCAACCCAGATATCATGGAGAATTTTGATCTTTTTGCCATTACCATGGACCTGCGACGACCCTCATTATGCCGGTACGATTATACCAATCCACGTCGGTATGGTGAGTCTCGTCACAGTGGGACATTTACCCAACATTTACCCAACACTACCATTAGATTGAGATGTACACAAATATGAATACAGAGTAGCGGAAGTAAAAGAACTATTGTCTTTCATTTCATCATCCACATTAAACATACATGATCCATATAGCAATTTAAAAGAACTAAGTCCACATAATGAAATACAAAATTCAAATTACATTGTTCGTCCACAATTTCATAAGCTTCAATTACATAAGTCTCAATTACATACTACGAAAGTAAGGTACAACAACGGTGACTCCACAACACTCTATTCTCCTCGCTCGGAGTCGCTCTCAACAGTCTCCTTCAAGGAAGTAGGGTCACCTGCTAAACCTGTACGCCGAAGCAAGAGTGAGTCTAAAAGACTCAGCAAGTAAACTCCATACACATCATACATGCATACATCACATGCAAGCCCTACATTCAATTGCATCAACTCAAAATAGGTAGCATGGTTGAACAATGTTAAGAAACAACCTATCATGATATTTCTACCAATTTCAGAACACAAGATACATGGTTTATGTCATTCCAAAATAAAATACCTACCGCATGCTTCTCTACTCATTCATTCACATGAGAGCTACACTTACATTTAACCACAACATGATAGCAATTTAAGCATGGGATATTCACACATAAGAAGGAAATACCCCTAACATGGATTCTACACACCTTTTGCACATATAAAACACCATTTTAAACACATTAAGGTTGCTGTTTCGACATGAATCTAACATTATCATAACATAAATCACATGTTTACACATTTACATGTCAGTTCGCATTGTTCGCATTACACATTACACATTCACTGTTCGCACTACACAATTTGCACATATACACATTCACATTTTCACATTTAATTGCCATGACACATAGTCCAAACCACCACTAGAAGGACACATTCACATCACATAACACATAACACATAGACGCCACCTAGGCAACACAGTGACGGCTCTTGGTACTGCGCAGACCGGGAGAAGTGCTCTCCACCCTAACCAGTGGTACTTGTCCACCTCCAGGATTTCATCCTAATGCCCTTAGGATTTTAACACATTGAACCTTCCCGTGGAGACTTTTCCACAGTACATTCCACAGCCCTCTATGGAAGCAGTGTCACATACGACACAATTTACACATTTTCTGATTTAACACACGCACAATTTTACACAATTAACACGCCATTTCTATTTTCACACTCATGCACATAGTTAATTTTTTCCTAACATGATACTACTGTTGACAAAATTTAAACACTCAGCAACTAACTCTAATCATGTTGAAAACACATTATCCAACCATAAGCATGTTAAGCACGTATTAATAGCTTATTTTCACATGGAAATTCACAATGTACTCTGATGTTGCCCAAATCATAGGAGATTTTAACCACAGGCTATTTGCAGGTTTCAGACCACACATGCAAATTTTCATATTTTTTTGAACTATATTAAATTTACAGAAAATAAAACATTCAACCACATGGCATTCATAAATCCGTTATCATTGAAGCATAATATCAAGGTCTATTTTGACAGTGCACTAACCCGCATCTATCATTCATTTTACCACAGAAGTTTTCCCAAAATTATTTCACAACATACAATTTACTGTGAGTTTTACAAGAACCTACACATGTTTTCTATTTTCAGTACAAAAATTGCAATAAATCACATGATCATGGGAAATTCCCAAATTTTCGGGACAGAGACTGACATACATACGCATGATCTAGAAAAATTATGGCATTCAAATTCTTCACGAATCAGGTGAACAACAAAAACTATCCTATCCAAGATCTTTATCTAACATGCATTTCATATAAACCTAACAATTTATACTAATTACAGAAATTCACAAAATCTCACAATGCATTCCATTATCTATATTACATAGCATATAACATTACAATATATCCTCAAGTGAAGAAATCCAGAAAATAATCATATATAAGGAAGAACAGTTCCCTGTTCTGTCCTAAAGAACTAAAAGGCAAAGGCTGGCCGTTCACAAGTGTTAATGGCAACATCATCTGCTGCCAACTAGAGATCTTAACGGCAATGGACCATGCCGTTAAGTTTGTCTGTGCAAAAACACAGACCGAGCTCCAAAGATAGGGGGAAATGTGGGGTTCCAGGACACGAATAAAATCCCATAAAATACCTAAGACCTACTGGACATACACATGGACAATGGGGATGGGTTACTTGCCTTTAGAAAAACCTCCAAAGGGATCAAAATGGTTGTTGAAGCTCTCCTCGGGTAGTGCCAAGAAGCCTCCACAAACTCCTTCCCCAGGTTCTAGGATGAAGTAGCCTTTAGTCCAGCGTTGGGGAAGCCTTCCCCTATGTCCATCTTCCTCCCAGTTGAAAAAGCTCGCCGGAAGAAGCCTCAAATCGCCGGATCTGAGCTCTCAAGTTCAATTTTTCACATGTTCTCTCAACTAGGGTTTTCTCTCTTTGTAAAGAGCCAAGAGGGCTCTTGCAGGCTGCAAGGGGTAGTGATTTTATAAGATGGGGCTTGGGATCTCACGCAAGGCATGATGGGAGAGGTGAGAGCCGTTGGGGACATCTCCCCAATCGTTGAGCAAGCCCAATCCAGAATTTCGGGGTCTACTGCGCAGAGAAAATCAGAGAAGTAGATGTCCACATCCATGGCCGTTTACCTAATAGTTGGCGTCCATCGACATGGACGTTTACTCAACATGGACATCCATCCATGTTGACGCCAATGTGCTCTTCGGCCAGAGCTTAAACCATGCAGAAAAACTATATATACGCTATATATATATACATGCAATATATGTAGTATAATGTACACACTACTACACCATGCAAACAGACAATAGTTACAACTAACACACATGTGCATACGTAAGTACACCTAGCTAATATGTACGTAGATATCTACATATGCATACATAATATTTACACACAAGCACGAATCTACACACACAGCAAAATAAAAGGACCAAATTTGAGGGCCTTACACCCATCTTGTATTATCATTCAGAATCTTCATAGCTTCCATGTAAATTGCCTTCGGCATCCTGGTGAGTCCTCTTCTGGTCTTTCAATAGCTGATAAAAGAAACATGTCCCTGAATTATAAGGCTAAAAATTATCTTTGTTGTGCCCTCTCTAAAAGAGAATTCAATAGATTGTCTTCTTGTAGAACTGCAAAAGAAATGTCAGATAAATTACAAGTTACATATGAAGGAACTGATAGAGTTAAACAAACTAGAATAGACATTCTTGTATCTCAATATGAACAATTTAAAATACTTCCTAATGAAAACATTACTCAAATGTATAATCGCTTTTCCAACATAATAGTAGGACTAAGTTCTCTAGAAAAAGTTCTTACTAATGAAGAAATAGTAAGGAAAATCCTATGATCTTTAACTAATGTTTGAACTCCTAAGGTAACTACCATTGAGAAGCACATGATTTAACTCAACTATCTATTGATAAAGTAATTGGATCCCTCATGGCCCATGCAATTAACATGAAGAGATTTTCTGAAAATTCTTCAAAAAATAAAATGTCAAATGCTTTGAAGGTTGCAGATTCGTCTTCATCTGAAGACTCCAAAGAAAAATCAGATGACAGCGATGATGAGGCAATGTTTTCAAGGAAATTGCAAAGAATCCTTACCAAGAAGAAGAAGTTCGGCTCCAAGAGATTTTTCAAGAAAGATAAAAAGAAGGAGCCAACCTGCTACGAGTGCAACCAACCTGGACATTACAAATCTGAATGTCCTAAGCTGAAGAAGAAGGATCAAGCAGAAAGATCCGACAAAAAGAAAGGAAAATATAAGAAGTTCAGAAAATACAAGAAAAAGTCAATGGCAGTAGCATGCGATAATGAAGAGGCCACCAGTTCAGACTCCTCAATCTCAGAATCTGAAGAAGAAGAAAAGGCAAATCTAGCCCTCATGACAGAAGTGGATCAGGTAAATTCCGAAACCACTTTTACTTCTTGTTCTGAATCTGATTCTCATAGTCTTGAAGATGCCTTCAATGAATTATATGAAAAATATAAAACAGTAGTCAAACAAATGAAGATAGTTAAACTAAATTTGCTAAACCAAGAAAGGGTAACACCTTCTGAAAAATGAAGCAGAGAGGTTAGGACAAAGTCTAAGTGAAACCAAAAGAGCAAATGAATTATTATGTGAAGATTTAAAAAATAAAAATAGTAAAATCATGGAAATAGAATCAAACTTAAAAGAACTTAAGGATGAAGAAAATTACAAGAGGAAAATAACTACCTAAGAGCTACTATAGAGAAAATCTCTAACTATAAAATATCTCTATTTGTTAGATTAAAAGGCTCTAGGACAGGTAAGAAAAAATATGGAGTAGGATACACCCCTCATAATGAAGAAAATATTGTGTATCCAGAAAATATCCAACACCTAAATTTGTAGCAGAAAAGGAATTAAAAACCCCAAAATGGTTAACCAGCATGTTTATAAACAAAAAAGAAGTTTAACAACACTACACACATTAAGAATGCTTTTTTTTATTATAAAAACCTCCAATGGGTCAGCGACTAGGAGAGTGCACCTCCTCCCAAAGGGAGGAAATGGTCTCACTCCACTAGGCGATCCACCAAAGGAAGAAATTTATTTCAAAAGAAGGGGTAAATACACCCGACACCATAAAGCAAACTCCTTGAACAAAAGCATGGCAACAACACCAACCATAAGAACACCAAAAAAAAAACTAGCTAAGACTGCCTGAAACTAGGTAACCCAGCTTTGTCAACAAGCAACGCACCATTGGAAATGGCAGGAAGGCTGCCAAAGTTAGAAACAACTATGTTGGATTCATAAAAACAAGCAAAATTGGCGAGCGAATTAGCAACCTAGTTTCCCTCCTAATAAGTGTGTAGAATCTTCGGCTTTAGGAGCTGAATCATATTACAAATCCCGCACCACCAAGGAAAGACAGCCCAGTGAGGAATCTGCCTGCAAGAGATCGCTCTGACAAGAAGGGCCGAATTCGAGTATATAACAAAGATGTGCAGATGTCGTTCAATAGCCAAACCCAGCCCATCGTGGATCGCTCTAGCCTCAACCAAAATACTACTCCCAGTGCCATAATAAAGCAAAGCCATAGAGAAAATTCCCATGACTATCCCTGATGCAACCACCTTCTCCACATTTACCAGGATTACCTTTGGAGGCACCACCGTCAACATTAAGACAATAGTTCACAACAGGAGGCATCCACTTGACAACAATAGGAGCTTTAATGTTAACCAATACTTTGATAGTATAAGACTTGAGGATATCAGCATGGTGGATGGAAATGGATCCAGTGAACTTGACAGATTCCATAATCTTGTGCACAATAAACATGATGGACTGCTTGATAGAATCCAAAGACCGCAAAATGCCATCCATGCAAGCAGTGCACCTGAACTTCCAAATTTCCCAGAGCATGAGGAGACAAGAAACTAGACCAGCAAAGTGAATAACAGAGCTCATATTAGTAGTGGATAGAATACTCCAACATCTAGGAGTAACATGATCAGTCCAATTAATTTTATTATTCAGCAAGGGTGCAATCCATCTCCACACTCCTTGGCAATATCACTAGAAATGAACAGATGATCCATCATTTCTTGATCATGATTCTTACTACAAACACACATAGATACCAACGGAATACCACAATCCACAATTCTGGAATCCACTCGGACCGCCCTATGAATCAGTTTCCAAGCAAACAAAGTTGCATGAGGCAGAATATATTGGTGCCACAATTTGATCCATGGCCACGGATAACACCGGGGGTGGATGCTATATCATAGGCGGATTTAACAGTAAAAGCACCCTTAGCATTACCTGCCCAAATAAACTCATCCGGGATGTCAGTTAAAAGGGCCCGAACAAGCTGGGGGGTGACACCTATATAACTCCAAACATTGTTGTTATCGTCCATGGCCATATCCTTCACCGAGATATTGGGCCACTGTTGGTCAATACTTGCCATACTCCTGAGATCATGTATAATAGTATTCTCCCCAATCCAAATATCTTTGAAAAAATCCACTGTGGACCCATCACCTCCAAGACACCTGATATTCGCCAGAACAACCTCCCTTGCTTTAACAAAGATTTTCTTAGAAAGGCCAAGAGGAAAACGGATATGAATATCCCTGAGATGAGACTGATTAATGAACCTTCATTTAGCATACAATGACCATAGGGAATCACCATGAATAATATTCCAGATTTGCTTAGCAGCCATAGCTACCTGAAGAGTGTCCAAATTCCGGAAGTTTAGACCACCCTCCACATACGGTTTTTACAGGAGAGACCACACCACCTAGTGACGTCTATGAATACCGTCCGCCCCCAGCCAGACAAATTGGCACAAATGTGGTTGACTTGATTGCAAATCGATTTAGGAATAGAAATAGAGCTAGCCATATACACAGGGAGACTTAAAAGAACCGAATGGAAAAGGACAGCATGGCCCGCTTGGGATAGAATTTTTGGTCTCCAACCAGCAAGCTTACGAGTAACATTATCAACCAAGAATTTATAGTCTTGAACGTCGACCTGCCGTTTTCAAAGGAATACCCAGATATTTCATACAGCCATGTTGATGCCTATAGCCCGTGATATTTGAAATTCGAGACACCAACAAAGCAGGCGCTTTAGCAGAAATTTGGAAGCAACTTTTTCCTGCATTAACTTTTTGACCAGAGCTCCTTTCATATGCATGAAGGAAATGCAACAATTTTTCACAATTCTAATGCCTGCATTCATGAAGACTAGTGTGTCATCAGCATATAGAAGATGAGATACCTGCAAACACCCTCTGGGACCGCTATAATACTTAATGTGACCATTGATGTGTTGAGCAACTACCCCTAAGAATTTAAGAATTTCTTAAGTTAGTATATACATTGATTTTGATATGACAAAACTCTTAAAATAGACTTTTCACAAAGTAAATATATTAATTACATATCACAAAAATCGTACAGATATTCTATAGGTCAATACCTCCTTCGCAGAAATTTTCTAAGTCCACAGACCCTCTATGTCCTACTGAATTAGACTGTTGACTTCGAATGCTAACTTCGACTCCTTCTGAAACGAAGTCAAACAACCTTGAAAATTTTCTAAGTCCAACTTTATATGTAATTCGACTGATGACTCTGACTGGTACAGTCGAATGCCTTTCAAAAGTTCAAAATATGATTCGACTGTCATCCTCAAACTTCTACCGTCGATTGTCTTACAAAATATGATTCGACTATCATCTTCAACTGCCACAATCGAATGCCTCAGAAATCGATCTATATAGCATTCGACTGCTATAGTCGAATAGCCTTGTTTTCTCCTCAAAATCGAATTACTTTGTTAAATTCTTACTAGAGTCGAGTCACTTCTACTCCTTCAGTCGAATTTTATGTTCTTATGAATTCGACTTCACTGTTAATTCTGTACTTAATACTTTTTCTGATCTGTTTTAGGCTTAACACCTATTGTAAGCTTATCTCCTAATCTTCTCACATCCTTTTTAATTGGATCTTTTATATCTTATTAATTCATCAGAAATATCATTATTTTATTATTTTCTCTGACAGGACAAGTCATATTAAACTTAAAATATTCATCCTGCGCATGTTATTTTTGAAATATCTTCAACTATTCTTTGAGTAGCTCAAAGTCTTTTGCTCCGGATTTTCATGGATACAATAGACACAGTGCATTTATGTATTCACAGGCGCATGGCATCTGACATGTCTCACCTACCACTAACAAGACCCATGCCTTGGCTTTCCAGCATCTGTCTGCCTACTCCTTTTATCTGAAAGCTTGTGCATACGAGGTTTCCATACCTTTTTCTATACTTATCTGACTTACCTACCTCAAAGGTATGGAGTTCTTCTTTCTTTTTGTCTTGTCTTTGTTGCAGGCATTTATTGGAGCACGTTTTCATCATGTCTCCCTCACAGTCTACTCTAAGAGAGAAAGAGCTTATCTTCTAGCTGTGAAAGACTGCACCTCTTCTGAAAACCTTGGAAAGAAGCAAAATTAAAGGACCTCTAGATAATAGCTCATCAAATTTCAAAGGAATCTAGAGCTCTCTCCAAACGATCAGATTGCAAACGGCCACAAACTCCAACGGCTATCTTCTAAACGGCTATATTCTGAAGTGTATAAAAGGAGCTCAAGTTTGAAAAGAAGCAAGAAGTTTTTGAAGAAGAAGCACATACAAGCTATTACTTCTTCTATGAGCTTCATTCGAATCTCTTCAAGTCTAAACAAGCTTTTCTGCTAGCAAAAGTCTGAGAGCTCTTCCTCTTCAAAAGCATTCTCTGAAGCTCTCCTAGAAGTCTTGTGTAGGGTGACAATTGTAATTGGTTATTTTCTTCAGGTCACCCTTGTGTTTCAGATAGGATTCAAATCTCATTTCTGATCTACTGAATCCTTCTGAAGTCTGTGTTTGCTCTCAGTTCTGAGGCAAACACACAAGTCCCTTTTTATTTCTCTTGTGTATCCTGTGCAGAAGGCTATTTCTGCACTTTCCCTTCTATAAAGGAAGGCCTTTCTAAGGCAGTACTTGTACCCCTGTTTAGGGAAGACTTGCTTGGGAGCAAGTGGGGTTGTAATACCTCTCAAGGGTGAGAGAAGGCCAATTTATTGGCAGATAGTGGAAATCGCAAGTGGTTGGCTGAGGACTGGATGTAGGACTTCTATGTGGGAAGGCCGAACCAAGATAAATTCTTGTGCATTTCTGTGTGATTATTTTCTGCCTAGTTCACACTAGAATCACACACAACACACTAAGTACTAACTTATCTATTTAGTGTTGTGCATTTTAGAAGAAATTTTTTTTTAAAGCCAAGAAGTCCTATTCACCCCCCCTCTCGGACATCTAGTTTGCCATTTCGATCCAACAAGTGGTATCAGAGCGAGGTCTTCTCAAAAAAAAATCACGAGATTTGAGAAGAAATGGCATCCGAAGCTCACAACTATGAAGGCCAATCAGTTACAAGGCCACCATTCTTTGATGGTGAAGATTACCAATATTGGAAGATGCGAATGGAATGCTTCATCAGAGGTACTGACTTTGACTTATGGCAGGTAATAGAACAAGGTGACTATCAAATCCTTGGTGAAACTTCTTCCTCTGGTCTCTCCATTGCAGATAAAAGAAATATGTCTCTAAATTATAAAGCAAAAAATTATTTGTTGTGCTTTGTCTAAAAGAGAATTTAATAGACTTTCAGCTTGTAAAACAGCTAAAGAAATGTGGGATAAGCTTTAAGTAACCTATGAAGGTACAGATAAGGTTAAACAAACAAGGATATATATACTTGTATCCCAATATGAATAGTTCAAAATGCTCCCTAATGAGAATATAACTCAAATGTATAACAGATTTTCAAATATAATTGTCAGATTAAGTGCCTTAGGAAAAGTCCTAACTAATGAAGAAACAGTTAGGAAAATCCTGATCTCTAACTAATGTATGGACTCCTAAAGTTACAGCCATAGAGGAAGCCCATGACTTCTAACCCATTGTCCATTGATAAACTAATTGGATCCCTTATGGCTCATGAAATTAATATGGAAAGATTCTCTGAAAACTCTTCAAACAAGAAAATATCAAATGCTTTAAAGATTGCAGATTCCTCTTCATCCGAAGACTCCAAAGAAAAATCAGATGACAGTGATGATGAGGCAATGCTCTCAAGAAAGTTCCAAAGAATTTTGGCAAAGAAGAAGAAGTTTGGCTCAAAAGGTTCTTCAAGAAAGATAATAAGAAGTAGCCAACTTTCTATGAGTGTAATCAGCCAGGACATTACAAATCTGAATGTCCCAAGCTTAAAAAGAAGGATCAAGTAGAAAGATCAGACAAGAAGAAAGGCAAGGAAAAGAAGTTCAGAAAATTTAAGAAAAAGGCTATGGCAGCAACATGGGACAATGAAGAAGCAACCAGCTCAGAATCCTCCAACTCAGAATCTGAAGAAGAAGAAAAGGCAAATCTAGCCCTCATGGCAACTAGAGTAGGTAAACTCAGAAACCTCCTTTACTTCCTGTTTTGAATCCGATTCTGATAGCCTTGAAGATGCCTTCAATGAACTCTATGAAAATATAAAACAGTAGTAAAACAAATAAAATACTTAAACTAAATCTACTAAACCAAGAAAAGGCTAATACCTATCTTAAAAATGAAGCAGAAAGGTTAAACAATTTTTTAAGTGAAACTAAAAGATCTAATGAACTGTTGTGCGAAGACTTGAAAAATAAAAACAACAAGATTTTGGAAATAGAATCAAATCTTAAGGAACTCAAATTGAAGAAAAATTGCAAGAGGAAAATATTATCTGAAAGCCACCATAGAAAAGATTTCTAACTGCAAAACTTCTTTATTTGTTAATTTAAAAGGTTCTAGAATAGGAAAGAAGAAATATGGATTGGGATACACACCTCCTCCAAATGAAGAAATTATTCATCCTAAAGTGTATCCAACTCCTAAATTTGTAGCAGAAAATGAAATCAAAAATGCTAAAAAGATAAATCAGCATGTGTACAACAAAAATAGAAATTCAACAATAATAAGAAGATGCTTTTGATCTATGCTGCAGTCACTGTAATCAATTAGGACACATCATTAGAACATGCACCACTAGACATTTAAGATGGATTCCTAAAACTAACCATAAGGACCCAGAAAATTTGGGTACCAAAAGTTACAACTTAATCTTATTTGCGGTGTCAGCTGAGGGCATCCAAATGGTATTTGGATAGTGGATGCTCAAGGCACATGACGGAGATAGGGCTACTCACCACATTCAGAGATGAAGTTGGTCAAGTAACCTATGGTGATAATGGGAAAGGAAAAGTGCTAGGATGTGGAACCATTGGTACTAAGGAAAAGAACCTAATTGAGGATGTTATGTATGTAGAAGGATTGAAGCATAATCTAATTAGCATCAGTCAGTTATGTGATAAAGGGCATTCAGTGAAATTTCATAATGATAAGTGTATCATCCAGAAAGACAACAAGATAGTATTCGAAGCTCAAAGAGTAAAGAACCTGTACACCTTGCAACTGGAAGAATTAAAAGAAGTGAATTTATGTCTTGCAACCACCAAAAGTGAAGAATTTGAGTTGTGGCATAGAAAACTAGGTCATGCAAGCACTTCAGTTATCAAAAAATTAATAAAGCATGATCTGGTTGAAGGTCTTCCCAGATGAAAGTCAAGAATTCTGGAATTTGTTGAGCTTGTGCAAAAGGAAAACAGACCAAGACCTCATTTCAGTCCAAGACAATTGTTACAACTTCCAAGCCTTTGGAGTTAATTCACATGGATCTATTTAGACCTATGAGGACAGTCAGTCTTGGAGATAAAGTCTATGGCTATGTATTAGTTGATGATTACTCAAGGTACAATTGGGTGTCTTTTCTAGAAGCCAAATAGAAGCCTTTCAAGCATTTCTGAAGTTCAGCAAAATAGTTCAGAAAAATTAGAAGTTCTAGATTACAAGCATTAGATCTGATCATGGAGGTGAATTCAAGAATGAAGAATTCATGAAGTTCTGTGAAGAAACTGGGGTTGAGCATAACTTCTCAGCACCAAGAACACCTCAACAAATGGAGTAGCAGAAAGAAAGAACAGAACACTGCTGGATATGACCAGAACAATGCTGAATGAGTATAATTTGCCGAAATATTATCGGCAGAGGCAGTCAACACATCCTGCTACATCATCAACAGATGCATGATTAGACCCATTCTAAAGAAGACTCCATATGAACTCTACAAGGAAAGAAGCCCAACATCAGTCATCCTCGACCTTTTGGCTGTAAGTGCTTTATTTTAAATAATGGTAAGATAATCTAGGGAAATTAGATGCTAAAAGTGATGAAGGTTTCCTGTTAGGATATATTTCAAAACCTAGAGGCTATAAAGTGTTTAATAGAAAAAACTTTAACCATAGAACAAACCGTGCACATATTATTTGATGAAACTAACCCTTCTATCAAAAGAATAGAAGAAGAAGAGTGTGTTGAAGATTTGTGCAGGGATATCGAAAGAACTTCTCTTGAACGGAAAGAAGGAGGAGAAGAAATGGAAGATCCTCCATTAGAAGATCTTCAACAACAAGAAGAACCACAAGAAGGGATACCTAGGAATTGAGGTACCACCGGGATCATCCAGAGAAAACATCATAGGTGAACCTCAAGATAGGGTAAGAACAAGAGGTATGCAAATTCCTTGTGATTTTTCTACCTTAGTTTCACAAATTGAGCCTAGGACAATCAATGATGCACTGGGTGGTGAGTCTTGGATCCTTGCTATGCAAGAGGAACTTAATCAGTTCCAACACAGTAAGGTTTGGACTCTTGTACCTAGACCTACTGATCATCCAGTTATTGGAACCAGATGGGTTTTCAGAAACAAGATGGATGAATCAGGGGTAATCACTAGGAACAAAGCCAGACTTGTAGCTCAAGGATATTTCCAAGAGGAAGGCATAGATTTTGATGAAACCTATGCTCCAGTAGCTAGATTAGAGGCAATCAGAATTTTATTAGCATATGCATGTTCTCTCAATATCAACCTATTTCAGATGGATGTTAAAAGTGCATTTCTGAATGGTTTTATTAAGAAGAAGTGTATGTTGAGCAACCACCTGTTTTGAAGATACTAAGTATCCTAATCATGTTTTCCGTTTAAAGAAAGCACTATATGGTCTGAAACAAGCTCCAAGAGCTTGGTATGAAAGATTAAGTGCTTATCTTATATCACATGACTTTACAAGAGGTAAAGTAGATAGCATATTATTTATAAAGAAATTTTCAAATGGAATCTTAATTGTGCAAATCTATGTTGATGACATTATCTTTGGTTCTACTAATGAATCACTTCGTAAGTTCTTTGAAAGTTTGATGCAAAGTGAATTTGAAATGAGCATGATGGGTGAACTAAATTACTTTCTTGGGTTCCAAATAAAGCAGACCAAGGAAGGAACTCACATTTGTCAAACCAAATATATTTCAGATTTACTTTGTAAGTATGGTTTTGACAAGTGTAAGCCATTAGGGACACCCATGAGCGCAGGCATTAAGTTAGATAGTGATCCTCTTGGTAAAAAGGTAGATCAGAAGATCTATAAGGGAATGATAGGATCACTGCTCATCTTACTGCTAGTAGACCAGATATAATGTTCAGTGTTTGTTTATGTGCAAGATTCTAAGCTGATCCAAAAGAATCTCATGTTCATGCAGTTAAAAGAATTTTTAGGTATCTTATAAATACCAGTAAGCTAGGATTATGGTATCCCAGATGTTCAGATTTCAAGTTAATTGGATATAGTGATGCTGACTATGCTAGATGCAAATAGATAGGAAAAGCACCAGTGGCACTTGTCAAATTCTTGCAGGGTGCTTGATATCTTGGTCTTCTAGAAGCAGAACTCAGTGGCTTTATCCACCACAGAAGCTGAATACATTGCAGCTGGAAGTTGCTGTACTCAACTCTTATGGATCAAGCATCAATTGGAAGATTATGGTCATCAACTCCAAGAATTCCAACGCTATGTGACAACACAAGCGCAATAATTTGACCAAGAACCCTATCCAGCACTCAAGAACAAAGCACATTGAGGTTAGACATCACTTCATCAGGGACCATGTAAGTAATGGCAATATTTCACTTGAATTTGTATCTACTAAAAATCAACTTGCAGATATTTTTACAAAACCTCTTCCTGAGGATAGATTCACATCTATTAGAAGAGAAATAGGTATGTGTAATCCTGATTAACTTATCAAAGTAAAATAACACTTGAATTGTTGTTAAGATATTGTTGTTTGAACTGTTTGTGAAAACCATCCTGAAAATTTCTAAGTCCCAGACATTCGACTCTTGCAGAAACAATGCATTCGAATCATGTTGTAAATCTGCATTCGACTGATGCATTGAATACATAATTCGGCTTATTATGAAATTGTGAAAAGGCGTGTTCATTAAAACATGTTTAATGTATTCTTTTATATCAATGGTCAAATCACTTGATCCCGACCGTCCATCCTGAAATCTCGGGTCAGTTACTTTTTCTCTCCTTATAAAAACCCTTTCTCCTTTAGAAGACATCCTTTCGAAATCCACATTCGACTCCCTTGTCTTCTTCTGCCTCTTCGTGCCCTTACTGTTTTCCGGCGAAGAGCTTCCAGGGAACTTCCAAGAACTTCATCTTCCTTGAAGAAAGGTAGGTTCTCCAAACTCTCCTCAGTGTTTCTATCACTCCTTTGTCTTTCCCCAAAGCCATCTCCATTTTCTCTCTTCTAGATGGACTTATCTAAGGCTTTGAAATCCACCCACATGACCCCTGAACAACTTCAGAAACTTGTTAATGTTCCTGTCTGTCCAGGGAAGGTTGTAGATTTTTCCCATCTTAGTGGAAACCTATCATGGGTAGAGACACCCTGAATGCCATGGTTGGACCAAGTTATGCCAGATTTCTGAACACACAGTTGAGAATGCCGTTAGAGCTTTCTATGTCTCCATGGAAATTTCATCTGCAAATACTGTGTTTGGTTATGTCAAAGGAACCAAGATCACCATTTCTTAGGAACTGTTGGTTGAGATTTTGGAATGTCCAAACTTCGGGCATAAGCTTAATGAAGTCATGCCTCTAGAAACACAAAAATTGGGTATTATTGGCAGTTTGGCCACTATCAGTAAGAAAGGCCTATCAGTAAATGAACTGACAGTCGAGAAGAGACTGATCCATTCAATGATATCCACCATTGTGACCCCTAGAGCAGGAACCCATTCTTCTATCACCTCTAGAGATGGAAATTTGCTATTTTGGGCCACTCAGAGGCACAAAGTGAATTTGGCTGCAATTATTTTGGAAAGAATGATAGCTGCAAAGAGTTTGCAAGAATCCCTTCCCTATGGATCTTTTCTCACCATGATCTTTAAAAGATTCTCAGTTGATCTGACTAGAGAAATCACTGTTGGAATTAAGAGAAAATTGGCATCACTACCTTGAGAATAAGCCATTATTCCTTGGTCAACAAGAAGTAAAATCTTTGACTAAAAGATTCAGTACCGGAATGTGATCATGAAGTTTTCCTGATGAGTCTTACATTCCCTCAGCTTCTCAAGTAATTTAACAAGAAATAGAACCTCTAGATCAAGCTAGATCTGAAGCCCTAGTTCAGACTCAAGAGCAACCAGATCAAGTTCATGTTTCCTCCTCAATTCCTGAACCAAATGCCCC
This sequence comes from Colocasia esculenta, assembly GCA_014218235.1. Classification (NCBI taxonomy): domain Eukaryota; kingdom Viridiplantae; phylum Streptophyta; class Magnoliopsida; order Alismatales; family Araceae; genus Colocasia; species Colocasia esculenta. Next base: position 185,911,130 of record CM024755.1, on the reverse strand, counting down.
TGAGGAAACTATTAATGAAGTATTAAAGGATATAAGAGGTAAAGGCATAGCATCTGATGATATTCTTGTAGAAACAGAATTTGAGGAAAGAGAGCATCACTTTTCCCCTTCTCAGTTTGAGACCCGACCAAGGTCTCAGGGGGAGAGTAGCAACAGCTTCCATACCACCGGATTTATTAAGCAAGCAACAAGAGAACATTTTCAGTCCTACAGATCCAAATCGAATTTATTGATGTAAAGTTTGACAATCTGTCTGATGAGGTTAAGCAGATGAAAGACTTATTGCTTCAGTTAGTGTGCCAGCAGGGCACCTCCTGGCCAGCGGGGCCTGCTTTCTCTCAACAGCAAGAAGAATCTGTTCAGGTTCAAGAGCCTCAAGCACAAGAACCTAAAGAACCAGCTCAAGAATAGCAGCCTTCAAAAGATCAATCCCAGCCAGTTGAGCAGCAACCTGAGCAAAAGCAGGATCAGGAGCCAGTCTCTCAAGTACTAGGGCATGAAGAGCCAGTACTTGATCAACCAAGGAGCCTGAGATATAGCCAGAACAGCAATCATCAGTGGAACAGCCACCTGAGCAACAGAAGGAACAACAGTTAGAGGCTCAATTGGCATTGGTGGTGTTCCAACCTCAAGATACGCTACAGTAAGAGCCCCCAGCAGAAGTAGCAGCAGCAGCAAAGACTTCCCAGCCAGCCAGGCTTCCCAGATGGAATCTAAGGCCAAGAGACCCCAGAGTCCTCTCATAATTGCAAACCTTCAAGAGGAAAGTGAAGCGCAGACTTGTCAAAAATGGTGACCATGTCTTCCCTCATCCTCCTTCTAGGCCAACTCCTCCTCCTCCAGCTCCATCTGTCAAGCCTCCTCCAGAAAGGCCAGCACAGCTAAGTCTCAACCTACTGCACCCACAACTCCTACTTCTTCCTCTACTAAAATTCCTTCACATTCCACCTCTTCAGATCTTCCTCCACTTGCCACTATTCCCATGGATCCATTCTACCAAGACATTAATTCTCCATCTATCCCACAAAGTACCATTTCAAACCTCCCAAAGCAACCTCTCTCAATATTTCCACTCAACCTCCTCATTACTTTTCTTGTCTTCCTACTGCATTCAGAACTGACTCCAAGAAAACTCTTCTTCATCTAGCTGAAATACTTCCAAGTATACAACTTTCATTCACCAGTGGACCCAAATTAGGAGACAGTCCTTCAAAACTCTTTCCACCCTTTTGGTATGCTTTCATCAATCATTCTGAACATCATATGAATTTGTTTAGAGAATATCTAGCTATTCGAGCCTTCCTTGAAGTTCATGATATGCCAGGGTTCACCTTTGAACATTGGCTACCTATCCTTCTCAGGACCACGCAAATTTCTACAAAGAAACTTCAATTTATCTCTCAAAAAGTCATAGCTTCACTCCCAAGGAGTTCCTTGATCTCTATCCTGATGAAGCAGCCAGATATCAACAAACCCAGTCTAGAAACCAATTTTTGACAGTTCAGCATCACATATCTCTGAGGTTTCATGATATGTTTGGACAATTTCTCCGGGACTTACAGGCCAAATATGGATCGAATGAAAACTTTCAATTTTGAAAGGTTCAAATTGGTCTGCCTGATGTCTCTAAAGGCCAATGGGAAAATCTTTTAAGAGGCCAGAGAGAGATTGTTCCTTCCATGACTGTAGCTTTACCTTCCGGACTTCATCCTCCACTCATAGGAGCAGTTTCATACAGAAGAACCTTTGCTGAAGTAGTCTTCAACAGATTCATTCGAATTGCCACTAGGTTCAAAATCAAATACAAACTGAAACTGTCCTTCCAAAGATTTGTCCTTCTACAGTTATCCAAGAACCCCCCATCATCTTCTAGACTTTCAACTATGTTTTCTTGAATCCGAAAGATTCAATCAAGATCAATGGGCAGCAGCTTATCCTTCATATCAATCAGACTATGAAAAGATGAAGCTTTCTCTCCATGAATTTCATTATAAGAGTCTTAAGGACTTAAGAAAGAACATTAGTCATAAATGGGCTCAGAGGCTCCTCATTTACTATCAAGCCAAAGAAGTAGTTGTGACCAGTGGACTACATTGGAACATTACAACTCATGAATTTCTCTTGCTTGCTGCAACCAAGAAGTTTGTTCCCCTCAAGGTTCGGGTAAACAAGACAAGTATTATGATAAGATGTCTTGGTTCCAGAGGCGCCACATCAAATCGCATAGAAAACTGCCCTCCACCAATCCCACCTACAACATAGATGGTGCTCTATTTAAGAACTTCTTTGATGAGAGTGAAAGGAAGATCTGGGATCTCATTCAACCTTTTCTTCGCCAAATCCCCAGATCTCTGTATTTACCCAACTCTCTATCTAAATCATGAACAATTCCTGTTATGCTTTTTTAGAACTATGCATGTATTTCTTCTGATTTATGAATGCAATTTCTGCCTTCATGCAATATCTTGTGGTCTGCTATCCTTTATGTTAATGCCGCAAAGGGGGAGTGAAAAAGAAACATACCTTCATTACTTCAAACATTCCTTTCTGTCATGCTTTTTCACTGTCTATTTCAAGATTTTTTTGTCATTAACAAAAAGGGGGAGAATTGTTGAGCAACTACCCCTAAGAAATTTAAGAATTTCTTAAGTTAGTATATACATTGATTTTGATATGACAAAACTCTTAAAATAGACTTTTCACAAAGTAAATATATTAATTACATATCACAAAAATCATACAGATATTCTATAGGTCAATACCTCCTTCGTAGAAATTTTCTAAGTCCACAGACCCTCTCTATGTCCTTCTAAATTCGACTGTTGACTTTGAATGCTAACTACGACTCCTTCAGAAACGAAGTCAAACAACCTTGAAAATTTTCTAAGTCCACAACTTTATATGTAATTCGACTGATGACTCCGACTGGTATAGTCGAATGCCTTTCAAAAGTTCAAAATATGATTCGACTGTCATCTTCAAACTTCTACAGTCGATTGTCTTACAAAATATGATTCGACTATCATCTTCAACTGCCACAGTCGAATGCCTTGGAATTGATCTATATAGCATTCGACTGCTATAGTCGAATAGCCTTGTTTTCTCATAATTCGAATTACTTTTAAAATTCTTACTAGAGTCGAATCACTTCTACTCCTTCAGTCGAATTGTATGTTCTTATGAATTCGACTTCACTGTTAATTCTATACTTAATACTTTTTCTGATCTGTTTTAGGCTTAACACCTACTGTAAGCTTATCTCCTAATCTTTTCACATCCTTTAATTAGATCTTTTATATCTTATTAATTCATCAGAAATATCATTATTTTATTATTTTCTCTGACAGGACAGTCATATTAAACTTGAAATATTCATCCTGCGCATGTTATTTCTGAAATATCTTCAACTATTCTTTGAGTAGCTCAAAGTCTTTTGCTCTGGATTTTCATGGATACAATAGACACAGTGCATTTATGTATTCACAGGCGCATGGCATCTGACATGTCTCACCTACCACTGACAAGACCCATGCCTTGGCTTTCCCCATATCTGCCTGCCTACTCCGTTTATCTGAAAGCTTATGCATACGAGGTTTCCATACCTTTTTTCTGTACTTATCTGACTTACCTACCTCAATGGTATGGAGTTCTTCTTCCTTTTTATCTTGTCTTTGTTACAGGCTTTTTTTGGAGCACGTTTTCAGCATGTCTCCCTCATAGTCTACTCTAAGAGAGAAAGAGCTTATCTTCTAGCTGTGAAAGACTGCACCTCTTCTGAAAACCTTGGAAAGAAGCAAAATTAAAGGACCTCTGGATAATAAGCTCATCAAATTTCAAAGAAAACTAGAGCTCTCTCCAAACGGTCAGATTGCAAACGGCCACAAACTCCAACGGCTATCTTCTAAACGGCTATATTCTGAAGTGTATAAAAGGAGCTCAAGTTTGAAAAGAAGCAAGAAGTTTTTGAAGAAGAAGCACATACAAGCTATTACTTCTTCTGTGAGCTTCATTCGAATCTCTTCAAGTCTACACAAGCTTTTCCTGCTAGCAAAAGTCTGAGAACTCTTCCTCTTCAGAAAGCATTCTCTGAAGCTCTCCTAGAAGTCTTGTGTAGGGTGACAATTGTAATTGGTTATTTTCTTCAAGTTCACCCTTGTATTTCAGATAGGATTCAAATCTCATTTCTGATCTGCTGAATCCTTATGAAGTCTGTGTTTGCTCTCAGTTCTGAGGCAAACACACAAGTCCCTTTTTATTTCTCTTGTGTATCCTGTGCAGAAGGCTTTCTGCACTTTCCCTTCTGTAAAGGGAAGGCATTGCTAAGGCAGTACTTGTACCCCTGTTTAGGGAAGACTTGCTTGGAGCAAGTGAGTTTGTAATACCTCTCAAGGGTGAGAGAAGGCTAATTTATGGCAGATAGTGGAAAATCTCAAGTGGTTGGCTTGAGGACTGGATGTAGGACTTCCATGTGGGAAGGGCCGAACCAGGATAAATTCTTGTGCATTTCTGTGTGATTGTTTTTCGCCTAGTTCACACTAGAATCACACACAACACACTAAGTACTAACTTATCTATTTATTGTGTTGTGCATTTTAGAAGAAATTTTTTTTTTTTAAGACAAGAAGTCCTATTCACCCCCCCTCTAGGACATCTAGTTTGCCATTTCGATCCAACATGCTGACCAAATTCGTCAACCCTCTGCCAAGCACTTCAGAAGCTACGATGAAAGGAATAGGCCAAAGGGTCACCCTGGCGAATGCCCCGGGTGGACTTGAAGTAACCAGCAATGGATCCATTAAAATTATGGACGACCAGAAAATTGAAAGCAACATACCAATATAAGAGGTTAACCTGCTAGAAAAGCCAAATTTACGCATAACCTGCAGAATGAAATCCCATTCCATACGATCATACACTTTAGCCATGTCTAGTTTGAACATGATGTTATGCCCTCTAACTTTGCGATCTATATCACAAGGATATGCCGGGATAAAGAAACATTATCCAAATGAATCTGCCCTTGACAAAAGCACTTTGATGTTCAGAAATAATAAGAGGCAAAATTGGAGTTAACCTCCCACAGAACACCCGGGATATAATTTTGTAGACAAAATTGCAAAGGCTGATAGGTCTAAAGTCACTAAAGTTCTTGGATCAGCCACTTTCGGAATAAGAGTAATCAAGGAGGAAGATAAACCTCTAGGCAGACCAAAACCAGCAAAAAACCCATGCACCGCCATAGTAACATCAGGACCAATAATATTCCAACAGTGAGTGAAAAAGAAACCAGAGAATCCATCTAGTCTAGGCGCACTATGAGCTTCATGGAGAAAACAGTTTTTTTACTTCCTTCCGTTGTAGGGCCATGCAAAGCATGGTGTTCTGGTCAATGTTAATAAGAGAAGGAATACTGGAAAGAAGGTTAGAATCAACCTCATGCGGCTCAGAAGTAAGCAAGTTTGGAAAAAAATTTACCGCTTCAGATTTGAGAATTTCCTAATCCATACACCACCCATCATTATCACCGAGCTTCAACCTGTGAATAAACCCTTTCCTCCTACTGCATTTGACAGTTGCATGGTAAAAGGAAGTATTTCTATCTCCATTGACCAGCCAGTCCACTCTAGATTTTTGTTTCCAAAAAATTCCTCCTGTTTTCAAAGCAAGATTAAGATTGGCATTAGCAGCCGACAAGGCAGACTTGTTAGCTTCCGACGGCATAGCATCAAAATCATGCTGCAATCTCTCCACTTCCTCAGACGCCAAGCTGACCATTTGAACCACATGACCGAAGACTTCTTTATTCCAAACTTTAAGAGTTTGCTTTACATCCTTAAGCTTCACCTGAAGATGAATCAAAGGATTCACATGATTAATGTCGTTGTTCTTCCAAGCATTCGAAATGGCCAGCAAGAAGGAGTCATGGGTTGTCCACATATTCTAAAATACAAACCGGCTAGGCCCACGCGAATTAGGAACATTGGATATCGCAAGTGGGCAGTGGTCAGAAGGGCACCTCCTAAGATGATTAACCATAAGGTCCGGCCAAGAATCCTGCCACTTATCATTAATGAAAATACGATCCAGACGAGCACGAGTATTAGCACTCCCAGCTCTATTATTATTCCATGTAAAAGAAGAACCCATGAAACCAGCATCGAAAAGACCAGTAGCAGCAATGAAAGCATTAAATGAATCATACCAGTGCTATTGCCAAAAGAACCACCCAACTTCTCAGAAGGTTGTGCAATACAATTGAAATCACCACCAATCAGCCAAGGGACATCCACCGAAGAAGCAAATTGCATCAAGTCAGCAAAAACGATACAACGCCTACCACAATCACATGAGGCGCAGACACAGGTAATATAAGAAGAATATGCCGAATTTGAGAGAAGACCAAAGGTTATATACTGATCCATTTTTTCCACCACATGAAGATGAAGAGAAGAGTCCCAGAAAACCTAAATCTTGGAATCCTGGTTCATATTGCCATCATAGTTATCCAATTAATCAAAGCGAACAAAGTGGAAGCTTTATCCATCGACTACTTAGGCTCCATAATGGCCACAAGAGAAGGATGAAGTTGAGACACCAGCTTCTTAAGGCTACTTTTGGAAGGCACATTCCCAATACCCCAAATATTCTAGAAAATAGCAGCATTCATTGTAACAAGAGATCCTTGCCCCTATCCTCCGAGCGAGCACAAGCTCTGGTAATAACCCGATCCCTACAACTTTAGTTGTATCCTCCATGATAGCAGAGTTCAAAGGCATTAGATGATTGTCCATCATCGCCAAAGTAACCGTGTCTAAACCACTTTCAGAACCACGATCACTTATCAAACTCGTTCCTTCCCTGCATGACCGAACATAACCTACTACCTGATGAGCGTCTGAACAAACAACGGGATATTCCCCTGACCAGACATAATACCAGCATTACAGCCATCATCAGTGTGGGTTTGAGAGACTTCGAGATTACTACCATCATGGAGAGGCTCCTTACTGTTAATAGCTGACCATTTGGAAGAGAGATCTTGAACACCCTGAACCTGCACTCTGAGACCATCGAACTACCTTCTCGAGGTGAGACCCTGTTAGAACATATCTCCACAATCAAACGCAGAATCTAACCCTTGTGGATGACCATGCAGCGTAAACTCGGACTCCCCGAAGCAGCAATCAAATTATCCTTCATGAGTTTACCGTCGACCCTTTCCTGAGAACCAGGTACATCTTCAGAAATAGTAGGTAAACCTCACCAGTTGGATGCGATGTTCCCTCTCCCATGACCGCGGAAACAGGAACCCAAACTTTGTTGGGTCTCTCAACTACCTTCTTGGCTAGTATTACCTGCTTTTGAACAATCACCCCATCCTTCGCAGATCGACATTGGTCCGTGGGATTGTCCCAGCCGACGACATGCACAACAATACTCCGGTAGGTTTAGATATGAGACTTCTTGCCAATACCCACCTAAGTCTCCCATCTCGATCCAAACTCTGTTCGGACTTGGTTTAAGAAGGTCGACTTCCACACAAACCCTAGCTGCCTTGGTGTTGATTACAAGCTCTGTTGCATGGGCTATTTGGAGAACCGGTTCCACGTTCTCCGCAATAGAAGATAACAGTTTTTTCTAGTATAGATTAACCGAAAAGAAGGGAACTCAACCCACACAGGAAAAATAGATGGTTCTTCAGAGAGCTTAAATAATGGGGTCCATTTGAAAAACCTAAACAACTTGCCTTGAACGTAGAGGGATTCACAAAGAAGCACCCTTAGATAGTCGTCTTAGCTTTTAAATGGGAGAAGAAGATGCCAGTTGTCCAACGCACTAGTAAGAAACGAGTCGTTAATGCTACATCTGGACACTAGATGAGAGCGGATCTTTGGTATAGGTGGTCTCCCGTACGCTATCTTTGCAACTACCGAAAACTGGAAAGGTAGTAAAGATGCCTCCATCTCATCCTTGGTGAAGAAGACCGCGGGTTCTCCTTGGTCTGTGAAAGCTGGTTCATGCACCTCGGTGATAAGAGGAGGAAGCTCTAAGGAAGCTGCGACAACTCGCGCAAACGAGAGGCCACCAGCAGGAGCAGCAGGTGCAGGCCCCCCTGCGGCAGCCATGGCCGACCAGGCCCAAGAAAATTTGGGTACCAAAAGTTACAATTTAATTTTATTTGCAGGGTCGGCTGAGAGCATCCAAATGGTATTTGGATAGTGGGTGCTCAAGGCATATGACAGGTGATAGGAAGTTGTTTACAAGCTTTAGAGATGAAAGTGGTCAAGTCACTTATGGAGATAATGGTAAAGGACAAGTCTTAGGATGTGGGACAGTCGGAACTAAAGAGAAGAATTTGATTGAAGATGTCATGTATGTAGAAGGATTGAAGCATAACCTCATAAGTATTAGTCAGTTATGTGATAAGGGTCATTTAGTAAAATTTCATAATGATAGATGTATTATTCAAAAGGATGGAAAACCTGTGTTCGAAGCTCAAAGAGTGAAGAATCTATACACATTACAGTTAGCAGAATTAAAAGAAGTGAATCTATGTCTTGCAACTACCAAGAGTGAAGAACCTGATTTGTGGCATAGAAGATTGGGGCATGCAAGCACTTCAGTGATCAAGAAATTGATTAAGCATGACTTAGTTGAAGGTCTTCCAAAGATGAAGATGAAGAAATCTAGAATGTGTTCAGCTTGTGCAAAAGGGAAGCAAACCAATACTTCATTTCAGTCCAAAACAATTGTCACAACTTCCAAGCGTTTGGAGCTAATTCATATGGATTTATTTGGACCTATAAGAACAGTCAGTCTTGGAGGAAAGGTATATGGCTATGTAATAGTAGATGATTACGCAAGATATACTTGGGTATCTTTTTTGGAAGCCAAATCAGAAACCTTTTCAGCTTTTCTGAAGTTCAACAAAGTAGTACAGAAGAATCAAAATTTTCATATTGTTAGCATCAGATCTGATCATGGTGGAGAATTCAAGAATGAAGAGTTCATAAAGTTTTGTGAAGGGAATGGAATTGAACATAACTTTTCAGCACCAAGAACACCCCAACAGAATGGAGTAGCAGAAAGAAAGAATAGAACACTGCTAGACATGACTAGAACTATGCTCACAGAATACAATTTACCAAGATATTTCTGGGCAGAAGCAGTCAACACAGCCTGCTACATCATCAATAGGTGCATGATTAGACCAATTATAAAAAAGACCCTATATGAGCTTTACAAAGAAAAGAAGCCCAACATCAGTCATCTTCAACCTTTTGGCCGTAAGTGTTTCATCTTGAATAATGGTAAAGATAATTTAGGAAAGCTAGATGCTAAAAGTGATGAAGAATTTTTGTTAGGATATATTTCAAAATGTAGGGGATATAAAGTTTTTAATAGGAGAACTTTAACCATAGAACAAACAGTGCATATATATTTGATGAGACTAATCCTTCTATCAAGAGAATAGAAGAAGAAGATTGTGTTGAAGATTTGTGCAGGGATCTGGAGAAAACATCTCTTAAAGATGAAGAAAAAGAAGAAGAAAAGGAAGATCCCCCACTAGAAGAACTTCAACAGCAAGAAGGACTGTCTAGAGAATTGTGGTATCACAGAGATCATCTAAGAGGAAATATATAAGTGATCCTCAAGATAGGGTAAGAACAAGAGGTATGCATATTCCTTGTGATTTTTCTGCTTTAGTCTCTCAAATTGAGCCTAGGACAATCAATGATGCACTGGCTGATGAATCTTGGATCCTTGCTATGCAAGAGGAACTTAATCAGTTCCAACGCAGCCAGGTTTGGACTCTTGTCCCTAGACCTTTTGACCATCCAGTTATTGGGACCAGATGAGTCTTCAAAAACAAAATAGATGAATCAGGAGTAATCACTAGGAACAAGGCCAGACTTGTAGCACAAGGGTATTCCCAAGAGTAAGGCATTGATTTTGATGAAACTTATGCCCCAGTAGCTAGATTAGAGGCAATCAGAATTCTGTTAGCATATGTATGCTCTCTAAACATCAATTTATTTCAAATGGATGTTAAAAGTGCTTTTCTAAATGGTTTTATAAAAGAAGAAGTCTATGTTGACCAACCACCAGGTTTTGAAGATACTAAATATCTAAATCATATTTTCCGTTTAAAGAAAGCATTATATGGTCTGAAATAAGCTCCAAGAGCTTGGTATAAAAGACTAAGTGCTTATCTTATATCACATGATTTTATAAGAGGTAAAGTTGATAGCACACTATTTATTAAGAAATTTTTAGAAGGAATCTTAATTGTGCAAATATATGTTGATGACATTATTTCTGGTTCCACTAATGAATCACTTTGTAAATTCTTTGAAAACCTTATGCAAAGTGAGTTTGAAATGAGCATGATGGGTGAACTTAATTATTTTCTTGGGTTGCAAATTAAGCAGACCAAGGAAGGTACTCACATTTGTCAAACCAAATACATTTCAGATTTACTTTCTAAATATGGTTTTTACAAGTGTAAGCCTATAGGAACACCCATGAGCTCAGGAATTAAGTTAGATAGTGATCCACTTGTAAGAAAGTAGATCAAAAGGTCTATAGAGGCATGATAGGATCACTACTCTATCTTACTGCTAGTAGACCAGATATAATGTTCAGTGTATGTTGTGTGTAAGATTTCAAGTTGATCCTAAAGAATCACATGTTCATGCTGTTAAAAGAATTTTTAGATATCTTATAAATACAAATAAGTTAGGATTATGGTATCCTAGATGTTCAGATTTCAAATTAATTGGATACAGAGATCATGGACCATATAAGTAATGATGACATTTTACTTGATTTTGTCTCTACAGAAAATTAGCTTGCTGAAATTTTTACTAAACCTCTTCCTGAAGATAGATTTACATCTATTAGAAGAGAAATAGGCATGTGTAACCCTGATTAAAATGTTGTGACAAATTCATGCTTGAATTGTATGTTATGAATTTTTTGCCGAATTTTCTAAGTTCCTGTACTGTGACTTATAAAGTCAGAGTCTATCAGACTCATGTTAAAATTAATGCATTCGACTCTTGTAGTCGGAGACACAATCCAACTTCCTAGAGTCGAAGTCTAAAAAGGTGCTTATTAATTGAAATTAAGACACATTTATTACGTAATGGTTCAGTCATTCAATCGCGTCCGTTCATCCTGAAATCTCTGGTCAGTTACTTTTCTCCCTCTATATGAGGACAACCCCTTTCTGTACGAAAAGCACCCTTTCAAACTTTGTCCAACTCTCCAGTCGTCTTCCTCCTCTTCCCGCGCACACTGTTCATCTCTGCAACTCTCTTCAGAGCTTCTGCAGATTTTCTCATTTCCTCTAAAGAAAGGTAGGCTCTTTGTTCTCTAAACTACATTCCTTTCACTCCTTCGACAGTACCCTGAATCTTCTCTATCTCTTTTCTATCTAGATGGCATCCTCCAAGGCTTCTGAGGGAACCATGCTCACCCCTGAGCAGTTCCAGCGCCTTTCCCTTGCAATGTTTTCCATCTGTCCAGGGAAGGTCGTAGACTTTTCTCAGTTACATGGTAGCCTAGGGTGGTAGTAGAAACCCTAGAGGAGATGGGCTGGGCTAGTCTGTGCAGGATCTCTGAACCCTCTTTCGAAGGTGCCCTTAAGGCATTCTTTGTCACCCTCCAAGTTTCCTCTGAAAGTTTAGTCACTGGATATGTGAAAGGGACCAAGGTTACTGTTTCTGAAGAGCTTTTGGTAGAATGTTTGGGCTGTCCCAACTCTGGGTGCAAGCTCAGTGAGATTGCCCCTTTGGATAAGCAAAAAATGGGAATTATTGGAAGTCTGGGGACTGTTAGCAAGAAAGGTCTTTTGGTTAATGAGTTTTCTACAGAGAAAAGGCTTATCCACTCAGTGATCACCAACATCATCACTCCCAGGGGCTAGCACCCATTCCTCCATTACTGCCAGGGATGGTAGTTTACTGTTTTGGGCCATTCAGAAGCATAGAGTTAATCTGCCAATAGTCATTTTGGAGAAAATGATAGCATCAAAGAATCTGCAGGAGTCTCTTCCATATGGACCTCTGTTATCTCTTATTTTCAAAAGGTTCTCAGTAGATCTAAGTGGGGATATTCGAACAGGTGTGAAAGAGAAGATTGGCTTATCTACCTTGAGGAGAAGCCATCACATCTTGGAAGACAAGGCCCAGAACTTATGGGTTAAGGAATTTGAACCTCAGTGCACCCATGAAGTATTTCCTGATAAAGCATTTTGCGACGACCCTCCTTATACCGGTATGATTATACCAATCCACGTCGGTATAGTGAGTCACATCACAGTGGGACATTTACCCAAACACTAACACGCATGATTGAGATGTACACAAATATAAATACAGAGTAGCGGAAGAAAGAACTACTACCTTTCATTTCATCATCCACATTAAACATGCATGATTCATATAACAATTTAAAGATCTAAAGTCCACATAATAAAATGCTAATTTCAAAATACATAGCCTGTCCACAATTTCATAATGTTTCAATTACAATGCCTCAACTACATACTATGAAAGCAAAATATCACAACGGTGACTCCTCCAAGCTAATCTCCTTGCTTGGAGTCACTCTCCACGATCTCCTCCAAGGAAGTGGGGTCACCTACTAAACCTGTACGCCGAAGCAAGGAATGAGTCTAATAGACTCAGCAAATAACTCCATACACGTCACACATGCATATATCACAAGTAAGTTCTACTTTCAAATTTATTAAATCAAACATATAGCATGGTTGAGACAATGAAAATAAACAACTTATCATGGTATTTCTAC